>PVJI01009128.1:0-67074 GCA_004026765.1 Micronycteris hirsuta
CCGTGGGGCGAGCGGGGCTCCTCCAGGCCCTGGGCCTGGTGGGGGGCTGCCCACTTGGAGCCGGGGCTGTCCTGATTCCGGCCACTGTCCTGTGGGCTAACAGAAGGAGCCAAGCATTTAGAAAGTGTTTGCCTTTCCTCCTCCCCTCATCAAACTCCAGATTCCCTGTTAGTCTGAATTCTCCTTCTCTGCCATTTCTCCAGAGTTTCGCCAGCCCTGAGGCCGAAGAGTCGCAGAGTGTCACCCTTCAGGAATGCAAAATGACTCTCGTCCCAACACAGCTTTGCTTAATGATACACTTTCCAAATTCAGGGAGCTCATTTGGGTAAAATACAGTTTTTGCTTTTCACGCATTTGCTACTTTCTCCAAACAAATCCTAGGAAAGACTGCAACATCAGCAGTTTGACAATTTGGAGCTGTAAGAGAGAGTCTCGAGTCTGGAAATGCATGTCTCTTCTGATTGAAAAAATAAAGACCTTTGAAGTGAATACATCTGTGCTTGGCAGCGCTCTTGTCTGGCATGGGTTCACTTTTCGCAGACCAAGCTAGAGCGGGAACCGTTAACCCTCCACCCTTCACCACTGAGACTCCCTGCCCGCTAACCCCTCCTGCACCCACACAGCGTCTTCCTGGGGAGGGCTGTGGCCCTTCCCCCACAGCCAACCACAGACACGAGTGCCCCAACTGTCCCCTCTCCAACGTCCTCACCATCCTCTTCCCACCCAGAGTGGCACACATAGAACGCCACTCCCAACACTGGGGTGTTGGTGAAATACCTCCTGAAGTATCGGAGGCTGAAAAATGTGGTCAAAAAGCATCCCCTCTCTCTCCCTGGTGGCTCTGGTGTGGAGCTGGGGGTGTCTGACATTTCAGGGGAGAGGGCAGCTCCGGTCCCTGGGAGTGCCCTGTTCCCTCCACGGATCCTGCCTTCATGTCACAGGACGATGGTCGGTTGACGCATCAGCTCCCTGGAGGACAGGTGGATGCGACGGCTGTCCCAGGGTGGCCAAAGAAAGTACCCCTTGAAGTGTGGGCTCAGCTGGGTGGGCTGAAGGGCTGCTTTTTCATGCAGAAAATGAGCTCACCACACCGTGTCCCCCAGAGATGAACACAGCCAGAACTCCTGAGCATCCCCTCACCTGCCACTCCAGGGACCCATGAGAGGACCTGGTGGGGTCTGGACTTTGCATTATTTTGAAGGTGGAAAGACTTTGGGCTCCAGAAAGGTGCACTGCCTTCTGAGGCAGAGGTTGGACTACCTCCTAACTCTTCCTTCGGTCCTGGAAGTAGTGCCCCGCAGCCCAACGGAAGCCCCGAACGCAGTAAAAGTGCCCCACGTGGAACTGCTCTGGGCTGGGCTGCTGTTCTCAGTGACGTCTACCGGTCACATCCCTGGCCCTGTCCTCCTTGGGGCTGGGCTGTCCTAGGCCTTGCGTGATCAGGGGTGTGCTTGGGTTCCAGGACTTGCCCTTGGGAGTCTGGAAGCTAAAGACAGAGGCAGCAAGGACATCTGGCTGGCCCGCTCTTCCCCTGACCCTGGAGGTAAGAGGACAAAAAGGGACAGGAATGGCATGGCTCACAGCTGGGCTGGGCGCTGCTGTCCCCTGGCTGGAATAAGATGGAGTAGGTGGGACCACAGGCCTGCGACAGGTGGCTTTGGACTGTTTGAAGGACTGGGTCAGGCCCTGGAGGGAGACCCATATGCTGTGGGTGGGAGGGGCCTATACCAGTCATGGGAGGAAAGGCAGGTCCTGGGGTGGGACACCTCAGAAAGGAGGGCAAAGGTGGGCAATGGAGAGCTGCAGCATCTCTGGGCGAGGGGGTGACCCACGTGGCTGGGGGCAGAAAGCTCTCTGGAAGGGCACCACTGGGGTCCCTGCAGGGACCTAAGAGCAGACCCCTCAGGAGCAGCTGTGGGGTCCTCTGGGCTGTGCTTCCCTGATCCCATGGGCTCTTGGTAAAGTGTCACTTGGAGCAGAGCTATGACATCAGCACGGTGACCTCCCTGGTGTTCCTGGCAGCCACAACACAATGACAGCAGCAGCGGGAGCTGGGGAAGCTTAGCAACTTATTCTGGACGCTGAGGTGTAGTAGGCAGCTTCCACCACGGCCAGGGAACCTGTGCTGCCAGTCACACTCTTCAGAATCCATTCTCTTGAGTGTGGACACAGACTCTCACTTGCTTCTAACCCAGAGGATGTGGCAAAGGTGACGGGACCTCACTTCTCTGATTAGGTTATAAGGGGTCATGGCTTGGTCCTATGGTCAGACTTGATTGCTTTCTTTAAAAAAAATATTTTCTTATTTTTCAATTACAGTTGACATAAAATACTATATTAGTTTCAGGTGTACAACATAGTGATTAGACTTTTCTATGTCTTATGACGTGATCACCCTGATAAATCTAGCACCCACATGACACCATAGGGAGTTATTGCAATATCATTGATGACATTCCCTGTGCTGCACTTTACCTCCCCGCGGCTGCTGTTATAACTGGCGATTAGTACTTCTCAGTCTTTCCTCTTTCTCACCTAGCCCCTCCCCGCCTCCCGCCTGGCAACCATCAGTTTGTTCTCTGAGTCTGTGAGCTTGTTTCTGCTTTATTTATTCATTTATCTTTGTTTTTTAGGTTCCACATATAAATGAAATTATATGGTATTTGTCTTTCTCTGTCTGACTTATCTCACTTAGCACAATACTCTCTAGGTCCATCCATACTGTTGCAAATGGCTGAGTAATATTGCATTGAATATTTACACCATACTTTCTTTATCCACTCATCTATCGGGGGACACTTAGGTTGCTTCCATATCTTGGCTATAGTCAATAATGCTGCACTAGACATATGGGTGCATAAGTCTTTTTGATTTAGTGTTTTGGGTTTCTTAGAATAAATACCCAGAAGTGGAATTGCTAGGTCCTTCTTTGTCTCTTGTTATAGCACTTGTTTTAAAGTATTTTTGTCTGATATAAGTATTGCTACTGCAGCTTTTATTTTTTCATTTCCTTTTGCAGAAAATATCTTTTTCCGTCTCTTTCAGTCCTTGTGTGTCTTTCAATCTGAGGTGGGCCTCTTGTACACAGCACACAGAAGGGTCTTGTCTTACCAGTTCAGCCACCCAAAGTCTTAGGATTGGAGTGTTTAATCCATTTACATTTAAAGTAATTATTCATAGGTATGTTGTTACTGCCATTTTATTATTCCTATTTTCGGTCTTTTTTTTCTTCTTCTTAAAGAAGTCCCTTTAACATTTCTTGTGATTCTGGTTTGTTGGTAATGAACTCCTTTAGCTTTTTCTTGTCTGGGATCTATTGCTTTCTTTTCTGGCTCTCAAGAAGCTGTGTTGGAGAGGCCCACGTGGCAAGGAACTGAGTGGGGCCTCTAGCCAACAGCCAGCAGGGAACAGAATCCTGCCTGTAACCACTTGAACTTGGGTGCGGCTCCTTCCCCAGGGGAGCCTTCAAAGGAGACCTCAGCCCTGCTGACAATTTCAGTGCCACCCCTGAGACCCTGGAGCAGAGGTCTCAGCTGAGCCATGCCTAGATGCCTGGCTCGCAGCAACTGTGAAAGAATAAATGCCACTTTAAGTCTTTAATTTGCAATGATCTGTTATGCAACGACAGATAACTGATATAAGTAGTGCCTTGAAAACATGCTAAAAAATATCTGCAGCTATGAAATTGGGAGGTACTATCACTGACAACCAGGGCACTAGGGAACTGTTGCTGTAAAAACGTGATATTAAAAAGAAGAGCAATTATTTTTGTAGTCACAGATTGATGAGGTTAAGAGAGACTGGTTATTTGAGAAGTTGCTTGTGAATTATTTGTTTCTCAAAACTGTGTGTCTCACCCTTCTCTCAGAACCGCCTCTCTCTCCTCTGGTCATTCTCCCGTTGCCACCCTGGATACTGCTCTCCTGCCTTCCCTGTTGGACCAATGACTTGGTTGGACCCTGCCTTTCATTTTAATTTCTTCAAAAGGCATTGACTCCCCTTGGCTCCTTTCATGGTATCTAATGATCCAGTGTAGCTGCCCCCCTCCAGCCCCACCCCATGCTCAGGTCTGGGTTTGGGGACTTCATATCCCAAGGGGAACCAGACCCTCTGAGCCCTCATAGGTCCAGAGAGGGGGATTAGACATGGTATGCATCTGTTCAAGGAAGACTTGGAGCAATCAGTGTATAATCAACCCAAAAGGAGTGTGCAATGGGAGCGATATTTAAAGGAATATCGTATGTACAACTTCAAAATGCGAAGCCTTGGAGGCCAGCCAGGCCCCCACCCAGCCTGCATAGTGGGGACACTGTTTCCAGTGGGATTCAGGATAGAACCTGGGCTGGAATACAGGCCAGCCCATGCTGGCAGCGCCACTGCGGCCACACTGCGGTCCTTTCACCAGATGTGACCTGTGGTGTCCGTTCTGAACGGCAGCATTCCCCGGCAAGGCCGTCCACCATGGAGTCGGGAGAAAGCCCAGGGAGTGGCAACCACGACCACTCCATCCGTCTCAGCGGTACTCCACCTGGTTGAGACCCAGACCTCATTCCTCAATGTCTTCTCTCGGTCAAAGTCCAGTTGCAGTGGAGAATTTGCGCATTTCGAAGTTTACAGTTGGATTTAGAGTATTCTTAATTCCTCCTCAGCCTTTCCAATTTTTCCCTCAGATATGGTGCCTATGGACACGCCATGCTGTAGGTTCTGCTGACATACCTTCAGAGTTTGACGAAACACTGGAAAAAAATGAACAAAATGCTGTGTTTAGGAAACTACCCATGTTACGTTGTCAAAAATATTTTTTGTCTGATTAACTTGCTTTACATCAAAGTTTTTGGATTAAGTTTACTTTAAAGATAAATTGTTCGGGAGGTTTTCTTTAAGACAACAGCCATTTGTATCTCCTTATTTTGAAGACTGAAACAAAAACAAAAAATTCAATCACCACCTAGACATGAAGAAAGATAAAAGTAAAAGGATTCATATGTGCGACCACTTACTTTCTCATGCCTGACCTTCACACAGATGTCCCGAGACAAAGGTTAAGTCAGACGTGAGAACTGCGGAATAAATATATTTTTGCAAGTCTTTGTGTGTGGCATTCTTGGTCTTGGGAAACGGGTTGCTTTCCAGACCAGGAAGGAAGCTAGCTGGGTGAACCCAGGGGTAACAATGCTGGGTACCACAGGTGCCGGGGATGCTACATGCTGCTCATTGGGCCAAATAACTCCCGACTCTTCTATCCGGATAAACGTATTTGCCAAACTCTGTCCTCCTGCTGCCATGGGAGCAAGAGAGCAGGAGGACCTCTGCAGAGTGGAGGCTAAAGCGTGTGCTCACCTGGGCGACAGAAGTTCAGACCAAGGGCAAAAGCAAAACTGAGCATATCCAAATTTCTTCCTTTCCTTGATGCTGGGTCTCCAGGGAACTGGCCTTGACCTGGGAGCAGGCCTCACAGGGAGGAGTGATGGATTGGGCTGCAGACCTAGAGCTAAAAATCAATGTTTGGCATTGAACAGGCAGAATAGGAAGAATAACATGGGACTGGGCAGAAAGGAGGAAAAGCCCTGCAGCAAGACCGCATGTGGGGGGACAGCAGCACCAGCGAGGACAAGGGCGCACGGAGGAGGGTGAGGAGGCGGAGACCCGGGAGACTCTGCTCAGCGCAGGGACCTCTGCAGGGCGCACTGCATCTTGTCTCTGGTGGAGAGGAAGCAGGAAGGCTGACTCAGCACCGCAGACCCAGGGTTCCCAAGCCAGGAATGGAGCTCAGAGACTTGCCAAGACAGAGGGAGGCTAGAAGCTGGTGTCAGATATAGAATTACCAAGACAAGACCAAGTTCAAATAAGGACCAAGGGCGAGGGGATGTGTAGGGTGGAGGGAAAACTTTGCGTTGTCCAGGAAACATGTTTAGTCTCTGCTTGCATTATTAAATAAGCCAACTCATGCCTTCCAGGTGGGTCAGGTGGGTTACTGAGGGGGCAGGGCTGGAAGTGATAATGTGTGCTTAATGTGGACAGGCATCACACGGCGGAGAGCGGCGAAGGCTCAGGCTAATGCCGCCCCCCAGGAGGGAAAAAGAAACACAAACCATAAGTCCTCTACACTCTGGGTCTGCTGCTCCCCAGTGGTGCGTGGGGGCCGTGTCTGCCTGAGGGGAACGAGCCATCTCTGAGGAGTGCCAGGCAGAGGCTGGCTTTCGTTCTCCTGCCTGGAGCTCCAGGGGCCAGACTGAGGTCTCGCAGGGGGACAAGCCAGGTAAGGAATTAGGACATTATTTGACCTTTTCCAGAAGCCTGTTTATCACTGTGATCCTGGTGATGCTACTGATGCTGTAAGAAAAATTGCTGAGGATGCACATGCGTTAGCTAGGACATTCCTTTTTCTTTGCTGAATTTAGTGTTTTCAGATTTTCCTGCTTCCGTTATTTTGCTGTTTGGATTTTTTTTTACCTTACTTTTTCTCCTTTGCCAATAGGAAAATGTGTGCCTCACATTTTTCTTGAATGTCTTCTCCTCTTTCCCCCAAGGACAGGGGCGGGTCTGGCTTTGTGGGGCCTGGAGCTTAACCAGCTGGGAGGGTCTCCTTTGAAAAGAGAATATAAAAATGTTAACATAAAATTAGGTACAAAATTGATTCTATTCATTTGGAATGAGAAGCCACAATATATTCCAAATTTTAAAAAGCAGTCAAATGTAAGACACCATAGGATCTAGAGAAATACCACACACTATTTTCATTAATTGGCCTTCTGACTATAATACCCCTTTCCTACATTTTCGACTGTGTACTCTGGTCACCTCCTCTCACACCAACAATCTTATAATATTTTCTATGGAGAAGAACAAAAGCTACTTCACTCCTCCCTTGAGCATGGCTGTTTTACTGTTGATAGTTTAAAAATGTTTCCTTGAGCTTTTCAACTCACTTTTGACACTCTGTCAAGGTTAGGATTATCGTCAACCATGAGAATGTCTCCATCAATCCTCCTTCTCCAAGGCGCTGTCACGGACCTGCCTTGGGGGGCATGGCGCCCGCTTGTGCCCCCCAAACACAGGAGTTCTCGTTAAGTCTGTTTTTCACAATTCCACTCAAAGAAGAGCAAAGATGTGTGGCACCTTTCCAAGCCGACGCGCTGCCTCAGGGAGTATATTCCACTAGAGGGAAGTTCAGTTTCGAATGGGTCTCAAGGAGAACTATGTCCTCTGCCTACAATGTTCGTGTCCGACGTCGGAAAAACTGTCCATGGGGTAACTTCCGACTCTACACATTTCAAACCCTGTTTCTCCTCCACCTGCATCCTAGGTGTGTCCAGGGTCAGGCCCCAGGGGACACATTCCCGTGGCATAATTCCCCGTGACCTTGTGCCTCTGTGTCTGAACCGAATGAGTCAGCAGTTGGGCGGGAGAAGACCTCTTGGAAGCCATCCCTGTGTCAGGGCAGCTGCGCTGACCACAAGGCACAGACACACAGCCCACTGAACCCAACTGAACTTCTCTTTAGAGAGATTCCCCAAATGCCCGGACTCTGCAGTGGCGCCTCGAGGGGTGGGGGAGGTAGGACAGAGGGGAAGCTGAAGTGCAGAGAGACAGTGCTCTTGACCATGAGCAGCCAGAACATCCTACTTCATGTACTGTCCTGAACACGTGTCCTGTGACAAGTTGCCAGGGTCCCTGCCCACAGCCCTGGAGAGGCTCAGGGAGTGCGCAGCCCAAGGCTGCTGTGCTGGTCGCTGCCCAATCCAACCTTCTCTCAAATGCACTCGTTTCTCAGAAAGCCTGATTTCAAGCTCCTGGATTTTGTTTGCAGGCCTAGAGAGAGCCATTTTTAAGGCTTTCTCTTCTTTGCACATTTTCTTATTTCCCTCCTGACTTTCACAGGGGGCACATAGCCGGCTTCCCACATGCTGATGTCCAGTACTTAGGATTTTTGATTTAAGTTTATCATTGCTATTTGAAAAGTGTGATGTTATCAAATGTAAGCATGGTTAAGGTTACTATAGCGCAGGCGCACACGGAGAGTGGGCGGTGCCCTGTCTGCCCACATGGCAGGAATCTTTCCTTCCCAGTCAGCTCCTGGGGGTGGGAGGGTTAGGGAATTCAGGGCCGTTGGGACAGTGACAGTGCTCCAGTGCTCCCAAAGGAGGCTTACCTCTCAGGAAGTTGTCACATTTTAAATCACCGGGTTAAAAGGAACACGGGAAAATGTAAACCTCCAGTATTTCTAAGTGTTGGGTATGTTAAAATACAAAACAAAACACAGGATGCTGGCGAGTTATGGTTTCCCAACTCCACGCGTTCTCCCTCCTGTCCCGCGACTGGGGCCCTGGGCTCTGCGATGGCTCAGCCCTGCATGGTACCCTGATGAGCCTGGGCTCTGCGCCAGCCCTCCCACCCCTGGCCACAGCCTGGCCCCTTACAGACCCCAATGCCAAGTCACTTCCTGGGTGCCGCCTGCCTCCTGTGCTATGAGGAGTATGGACGGGGTTGGTGGGGGGCGTCCCAAAGGCCCTCCTGTTCTGTGGCTCCAGGGATCTCCAGGCCTCTTTCAAAATGACGTCCCAGTGTTTCCGTTTGAAGGGTTTTGTTTTCTTTAACTTTCAGCGCCGCACAGAAGAGGACCTCCGTAACCCTTTTCCCCCACAAGCAAGGAATATTTTGCAGAAATGTTTGCTCCAATGAAAATGAGCTCAAGTAGCGGTTCCTCATTCTCCCTTTGGCGGGACCACAGCTCAGACCCCGGAAAGAGAAGAAAACATTTATCATTTCAGAACCTCCAAACAAGAAGATTCCAGCACCCGTTGTTCTTTCAGGCACGTCGCGGTCATCTAGTTGGCATTGACAGGTGTCTCAGGTGAGGTGCTGGGGTGGGGGACATGGGACAGCCTGTCTGGGGGGCCTGCACAGCCGGGGGCGGGGTGGGGGGCCGGAAAGCGCTGGAAACACAGCCTGGGGCTGATGAGGGAGCCACGGAGCGCTCTCAGGGCCGTCTGCGGGCCAGCTCTGGCTCCCACTCATTTTGTTTGGCCGGAACACTGTTGTGCTACATTCTTTTTTTTAAGTTTTGAAATAGTTGCCAACCTTAAAAAATTTGGAAAATTTGTGCACACTCAACTCCCTACACATTTACAACCCGAGTCTCCACTGTCTCTCTTATAACTGAGGAGAGAGCCCGTGTTCCCGCCAAGCCGTGGGCACTTCCTTAGGTTTCCTGCAGCCCCGCCACCAACCGAAGTCTAAGAGCGGCCCTGGGGTCACCCGCCCGCCTCTCTGGAGCCCTTTGGCTTGACGAGGCTCATGGAAACGTGATGCTCACCACAGATGCGAGTAGCGTCCGTAATGAACCATTTCTCGCAGCCATAGCATGTAAATTTTAATAATATATGTTGTTTAACCCACCATGTCAAAAATAGGATGCAACCAATATAAAATTATTAATGAGATATTTACATCATTCAAATTAAAGCCTCCAAGTCCAGCTTTACCCCTTCAGCACAGGGCAAGCCTGACTCGCCCCATTTCTGTGCGGCAGGTGGGCACTGGCCGGGCACAGGGGGGTGCCTGGAACACCGCGGAGGGGTCAAGGGTGGGAGGCGGCATTGCAGAGAGAGGCTGAGGCCCATCGTGGGGGCCATAAAGCAGGGGCTTCCTGCACTTCCTTCTAGCGACCTTGAATAGCCCCTGGAATTCTGTTTGGGGGCTTTACCCCAATGCTTTCAAAGCCCTTCATTGTATCCCACCTTACTCCTTCCACATTTTCAATCCATTTACTCTTGAACTGTTTCGAATGGATACAAGCAGGAGCTTCTAGAGGTTTCTAAACTGTTTCCTTTCGAGTGCTGAGGTGCCAAGGAGGGAGCTCAGAGGAGCAGTGGGTGGGCAAGTGGGCCCCAGGCTCCATCCCAGCCCTCAGCTTCACACGAGTGGGTTGTGCAAGGCTTTATTATAGAAAGAACTCTAGTGGTTTTTGTTCGTTCTTTTACTGTTTGAAAAAAACACTCTTTTATGATATCATCCTCCGGAATATATAAAATAGCCTCTTCTGCGTTGGCTGTATAAGGACTCGTGTGTTCCTCCGGTTCCCTGCGTGTGTCTTTTACGATCCTTTATTCACTTCAAACCCTTTATTCTGGGTGGCCCAATATAAATTGTGCCAAGGATGGTCATATTATGCTAAACGAGGCTTTTAAAATCTGGTCACATATCATGCCTTCCTAACCTAAAGGGGTTATTTAGTTCCCATATAGCTTCACCAACTCATGTTAATGAGTAACTGTGGGTCTGGTTGTACAATTACAAGCTTTCAACATAACTGTTAAACTGCATTTGTTTAATGAGATAAACCTGGGCAGTGGTCTTTTTTGGAAACCGATTTTCTGCGAGGGGGAAATGGACTGTGAGGAATGCATTGGCTCCTCACCCGCTCCTGCCCCAAACCCATTTGCAAGTTGGTCTCTTAGCAAAAGAAAAGAGGCTTTCTTTCCATTTTTATGACTTCTGTGGATCAAAGAACATCTCCGCCTCTAGGCTGTGACCATCTCTGACTTTCCTGTGACCTGTGGTGAGAGGGCAGAATTCACAGAGAAGTTTCTGGACCTGTGTAGACATAGAGTGAGTTTATCTGCCTACACTGCTGAGCTGTGCCTCCCTTCTCTGCTCACAATGCTTTCTTTATATTTTAGTTGATAATTGATCATTTCTTACATGTCAACCCACTGAAACATTCTGTGATGTTTGCAAACACAACTTTCTAGCACCAGATGGTTTCTTTTCACAAATTCTTTCAATATGAGTCTGAAGTGTCCGGCAAAGTGGGGACAGAAACCCAACGGAACCCGGAAGTACTGGCAAAGGGATTCCTGAGGATGTGCTCAGTGATCTTCCTTTGTGCCCCCGCACCCTTCCAAAAGGGCAAACAGGGAAGCCAGATGTGTCTGTGAAGTAACAATGGCTAATGTGACAACGGCTGGGGTGGGGAAGGCATGCCTGGGGACTTTGGGTGGGACAAAGGCGGTGCTCCAACATGGTGTTCAGACATTCCGTCATTCCTCCATCCCGGGGTGGGCACACGGGTTGTCCTCCAGAGGGGACCCCAGGCCAGGAGATCCATTCTTGGGAGGAATGTGGGAGGATGCCCACGAGCAAGTCCAGCCAGATGGCTCCGAGCCCACCCCTCTGCTCGCATATGACAGCTTGTGGAAGAACGCAAGGGAGAAAGGTGTTATCGTAGCCCTAGATTTCAATCAGTTCTACCACACATAAAAAAGTAAATAATTTGCAAACTTTGGTACTTGAATATTAACCTACCCTCATTCCTTAGAAATGATCCCTGCAACCCATGTCTTTCCATAACAAGTTCAAGGGCAAAACTGGCTCCAAGCATCCCAAGCAGGAAAAGATGGCACATTAAATAAAGATAATTAAGGAAATTTTAATATTGTGATTATTTGCAAAAATATGCATAAGCTTAGAACAAACCAACATGGAACAGTGAAGCACAGCAGGGCTGACCACACTGGGACGACTTTATCCCCCTCAGCCTGAGGGGAGGGCAGGTGTGGTCAGCAGATTCCTGAAAATCCAATGGGAGATTCTGGATGGGAGCTATAGCCTTTGGGGTACTGCCGACACCCTGCAGCTCAGCTCCTTCTGTCTTCTGGGTCCCAGCTTGTAAACATGCTGTAGGCCAGGGGGCCAGGGATGCTGTTGGAGCCGCCCATAGAACCCAGCTGCCCTGGGCACAACAAGGTGCACAGAGGTCAGAGGAGCAGAGGGAAATGCCCAGCTAAGTTATCATTCCTGGTCCCCACAGGACAGGGCCGTGCACCCGCCAGAGGCCCAGGGAGTCAGGGCCACCTGTCCACAGTTTGAGTTCTCAGCAGCTGACGCGGAAGAGCACATTTTCTCCCGGTCATTACTTAAAGCACATGCCGCTCTAATGAACAACTCACTCTGTGTTCTCTCTCACGCGCCAGACTGTGAGCTCCCTGCGGTAAGCAAGCACCTGCCTCTGGACTCAGTTTACTGCAAAGAGTCTGACGTACAATAAATGCTCAACGAGTGGCGGTGGATTGAGTGTGTGAATGTTCCAGGTTACTCCTGAACTGAAGCTCTGTTCCTTTCAACTCTCCGCCTTGGTCAGAATCAGTCTTTAAGAACATGCAGATCAATGAAACTACGAGTTTGTGTTTTGGAAAGAGAAATAAAATTGACAAGCCATCAGCTAGATTTCCCAAGAACGAAGAGAGAGGACTCAGAGACAGTTGTAGGTCAGTGAGGAGACGTTGTAACTAGTGTCACGGAAATACAAAGGATCACAAGAGACTGTTGTGAACGATTATACCCCGACAATTAAACACACCTAAAGGAATGAGTAAAACCCTAGAAGCATTCAGCCTAGCAAAGCTGAATCATGGGAAAATAGAAAATCTGAACAGACCAATAACAAGTAAGAGATTGAATCAGTAATCAAAAACCTCCCAACAAACAAAGCTCAGGACCAGATGGCTTGACAATTAAATTCTACAAGCCTTTAAAGAAGCATTAATACCAATTCTTTTCAAATTCTTCCAAAAAATTGAAGAGGAGTGAACACTTCCAAACTCATTTTACAAGGCCCACATGTCTGTGATATCAAAGCCAGATGAGGACACAATGAGAAAACTACAGGCCAATGTCCCTGATGAATAGGGACAGATGCAAAAATCCTTGACAAAAGACTAGCACACGGGATCCCACGGCACCGCGGAAGGACCACATGGCATGACCAGATGGGAAGCCAGGATGGCGCCACACATGCAAACCACTAAATGTGACACATGACACCACAGAATGAGAGATAAAAATTATGTCATCATCTCAATAGATGCAAAAAAGCATTTGACATAATCCAACATCCTTTCATGATAAAAACTCTCAGCAAAGTGGGTAAAGAAGGAACAAACCACAACAGAATAAAGGCCATGTATAACAAGCGCACGGCTAAAGTCATGCTCAATGGATATGGCACCAAAGCACAGGCAACAAAAGCAAACACCAAGTGGGACCACATCGAACTAAAGGGTCTGCATGGCAAAAAAAAAAAAAATTCAACAAAATGAAACGTCAGCTTGTAGAACGGGAGAAAATATTTGCAAGCCATACATCTGATAGAGGATTAATATCCAAAAATAAAAGAAACACATACAACTGAATAGCAAAATAAACAAATGGCCACATTTTAAAATGGGCAAAGAACCTGAATGGACACGTTTCTGAAGCAGACATCCCAATGGTCAAGAAGGTACTCTTGACCATGCATGAAAAGGTACTCTGCATCACCAATCATCCAGGAAGTGCCCATGGAAACCGTGGTGAGATGTCACTCCATCCCCCCGGTTAGAATGGCCATCACCAAAACACAAGAGACAGCAAATGCTGGTGCGCTGTTTGTGGGGATGCAAATTGGTGTGATCGTTACTGCACACGGTATGGAAGTTGTTCCAAAAATTAATAAACTAATTAGTAGTACTGTCCTGTGATCTCCAGCAATCCTACTCTGGGTTTTATATATGAAGGGAAAAAATCATTATCTTGAGGAGCTATCTGTACCCACACATTCATTGCAACATTATTCATAATAGCCAAGACCTGGAAACAACCAGAGTGCTCGCTGACAGAGAACGGATAAAGGAAATGGGACACACACACACACACACACACACACACACACACAGACATGCTGGAATACTATTCTGCCATGAGAAAGAAGAAAATCCTGCCATTCGTGACAAGGTGGATGGACCTTGAAGGCATTATGCTAGTAAAATAAGGCAGAGGGAGAAAGAAAATATTGTATGATCTCACATGTGAACTATTAAAAACCAAACTGATGGAAACAGTAGAACAGCAGTTGCGAGGTGGTGGGTGGTGGGGACACGGGATGTTGGTTGGAGGGCACAGACTTCCGGTTATGTCAGATACATAAGTCCCGGGAATGTACCATGCAACCCGGCGGCTGCAGTTAACAACATTGCATTTGTACTGGAAAGCGGCTAAGGGACTAAATCTTAAATGTTCTCGCCACTCTCACCGCAATAAAAGAAATAGCAAGGTGATAGATATGTTAACGAATCTTACCGTGATCATCGTTTTGTAACACAGACGGGCATCAAACCATCACAGGGCACACCTGGCACTTACACAATGTTATCTGTCAGTTATATCTCAATAGACCTGGGCGAGGGGACGGTGACGTGGTGCTCACCTGCAGGGTTAGTTATCAGGGTTAGAGGCATTTAAGGACTTTGGGGTTAAGATGCTTATTGATGTGGCTGAAATAGGGGGCAATAGTCGGGTCCCGAGGCTTCACGGACCCAGTGGGCTGAGCACAGGGCTCTCAGTGGGCCCCCGAGGGTTTGCTCCTCACAGCAGCAGGAGCACGAAGAGGCCTCACTGTGGGCTCTGCTGTAATCCACACATCTCCATGGAGGGCAAGTTCAAAGTCTGTTGATATAATCCTGACACCAGTGTAGATTATAATAAATGGGGCAAACCAAGAAACAAAGGCAAATAATTCTGTGCCTGAACTGGAAAAGCAGATTCTGCATATATAAACATACAAAATATACATGTTTATAGGACTGCAAAAATGACAACGAGGTATCCATTTTTCCTGAGGACGTAAGAAAATAAATTGGATCATCTTTCAAGCTCATTGTTTTGGGTAAAGTAACATAGATGTGCATAGATAAATATACAAGTACTTGCAGCAATTTGAGGTTTGCCACAATAGTTTAACTCTGTAAAACTTATGGGAGTCTGCCTCAGGGGTACCATATTTACCCTGAGATGGGGTCTCTATAGAAACACATTAGGCAGGGGCCGGCCATATTCTTCCATAGGAGGACCACCACCCACTTGGCCTGGCTTGGGAGTGTCCATTCTTCCCAAATCTGGGGATGCGGACCCGTAAGGTTCTCTTCCACGGCACTAAGAGCCCACACACACATGACATTCTTAACAGTTATCATGTTTAGAGATGTCATTCAAGATAGTCATGATTTTCTGCCATATTTCCTTAGGGAAAAAGTAGAAGTCATCAATAAAATTAACCGTGCAAACCCCCAAACCTTTTAGGACAATGAAAAGTGCCTTTAATAATAGAGAAAGCAGTAAGCTCTAAAGTGAATTTATAGTATGGTGGGTGAGCTATGAAAAATTGGAAAGTACACTCTAAGTTGGAGAAAAGGGAACTTGTTTTGATTTGCCCATCTTCTTCCTCTTGGAACCAAGTTCACCCTGGGAAGCCTCCACTCTGACAGAGGATGGAGGTTCTAGTGACACTGACCTGGAGAGAGGACTAGCTCTCCTTGTGGAGCCCGAGCGTCTATGACTGACTCAGACCCTTGGAGTACCTGGCTGACTCTGGCTGAAATAAGAGACCTCAGTCCACAGGCTTCACTGAAGAGCCGCTGTCCTTAAGCACCTCCCAGGATTCAGTGTCTCTTGGAGACAAAAGACCTGCACCTTGTCAGTTTTTGTTTTTCAGATCCCTGAGCCTGCCCGCCCCTTTGTCATGTGATTCCCATAGGACCACCAAGAAACATTAGCAGAAAGTCTAATAGAGCTGGTTTGATCCTATCTTCCAATAGCAGTGGGAGAGTTCCTTGGGATTCAAGTGGTCCTGCAGAGAATTTGTCAGTTTCTCTGTTAATTCACTTTTTGGGGGTTGTATCTGGTATTTCACTTCCTCCTCTAAAACCTTACAGAAGTTATCTTTGATTTTTATCCTCTGTCGATATGTCCATTCCCAAGTTAGGTAAACTAAAATGAAGAATTTGCAGTCAGCTTTATCCCGGAGTCTAGGACCTGATTGCACTAGTAGATAGGAAGGACCAGGGCCTACAGAGGAGGTTTGGTTTAACTTCCTGAATCTCCCACTAGGAGCATCAACCAAACCAGGCCTGGCCTGGCCTGTGCAATGGAGTTGGCCTGAGACTCCTGCTGTGGGCTGAGGGTAAACTGAGTCAGGGGCGAGGATTCCTGCAGGCAGAGGTAAGGACAACTTGGAATGCTCCTGGCTTTCTTCAAGCCCGAAACCCGAACTCTGCAGGGAGGAGGAAGCCCAGGTATCCGGGCAGGCTCTCGGTGGTTTCGGGGTGTGGTTCCGTCTTTATGCACAGAAATGGAAGGTCTGATAAAGGGTGCTCACCCTCTGGAGAGGCCCAGAACCACCTTGTCTGATGTCA
The DNA here is from genome assembly GCA_004026765.1 of Micronycteris hirsuta. Taxonomy (NCBI): domain Eukaryota; kingdom Metazoa; phylum Chordata; class Mammalia; order Chiroptera; family Phyllostomidae; genus Micronycteris; species Micronycteris hirsuta. The sequence goes on from PVJI01009128.1 coordinate 16,230, forward strand.
GCCCTTTAAAAGAGTCGCTGCTACAGGGATGATGGACCTGAACTTGGATAGAAGGCTCCAGAATAAAGCTGACCCTCATTAGAGTCTCTCTTACAGAAGCTCTTCTCCCTGGTCCACTTACTTTTAGAAGATTTGCAGTCCTCCCTGATTCTGTCCCTGTTGGTCCCCTGCCACAGCCTCTCCTGGACATAGTACCCTCCATGGACCAGCTCATCCAAGGTAACCTGGCTGGCCTGACCAGCTCTTTTGGATCCTTACAACCTAACAGCTTCCGAGTCGGTCGGAACCCACCCTTGACTGGCAAGGTGTCCATCATCAAATCAACCGAAATGAAGAGCTAAACCTTCATGTCCCCTTTCTATAAGATCGTGCTCAAGAGCGATCTCTGGTTTCTCTATTGGTTAACTCAGAATACACATTTTCCACATTTCTAAGAAAACATTGTTTATTATCCTATAAGGGAGAACCTGTAGATAGTTCACACTCCTGAAAGTTCCTGTGTGAAGATTTGCCCAAGTGGAAGGCATCCAATACGCCCCCTCACTGACTTCCCTGGGCACCTGCAATGCATCCTGTCGATGCAGCGAGAACTCATTGCCAAGAAAACACTTGTACAGGGACTGTCTCTTAGTACTAAATTCACCCTGACCTTTTTCTGCATTAACCCAGACAGCCATGGAGCGACAAGCTTCCGTCTAAGAGTTTCTCTTTAGTGAATGAGAAAAAAATTGGCAGCTGATCATTGCTAGTCTGATTGCCATGAGGTCTAAAGAAACCCATGAACTCAAATATCCTTCTTATCTCCCATGGTGTCTTTGTTCTGTTTTGTTGTAAAATCAAGATTTATGTTAATGAACTTCTAATCATGGGAAAATTCCATGAAGAGTAGGAATTTAGAAACGGCTTTGGTTCACATGTTCTTCAGTAACCCCTAAGAGTTTGTGTTTACGAAGCCCCAGCTGAAGAATACAGTCCCCCGACAACCCAGCGAGGGGCGCCGCCTCCTCTCTTCTGCGGGGGAGCAAACTAGGAGGTTCCAAGCCGATAAGTAAAGCCTCAGGGGTTGGCTAGCTCGTGAGCGGCAACCGCTGGGTTTGATTCCTAGTTGGTGCCAGGCCCCAACGCTTATTCCTTACCCATCTGCTGGTAGGTTTGAGCCATCCCTCCCCATAAGCAACCCAGAAGCAACCCCCAAACCGCACAGCCTGCAGTGACTTTGTGTCACATGAGCAGGGATTAATGTAGCTAACGTGGGGTGTGCCAGTCGCAAGGCACTATGCCCAAAATGACGACCCCGAGCCAGGGAGCGGAAGTGTTAGAGGCAGTGCACGGGCCAGGCTCCCAATGGAGCCGGGCTGCTCTGCGAAGGTTTTAATTGTGACTCTTAAGATTCCTGTTTGAAACCCAATATGCTTGACAAATGGCCCTGGCTTCAGGCCTCTCCCAGTTTCCACATGGCTGGGATTACTTACACTACAGTGATGATTTAGGGATTTGTCTCATTCCAAGTGCATTTTAAAGTGGAAAATTTGTTCGACCCTCCCCCAGCTCTAACCCATTGCCTTCCTCTTGGCTTTCAGTCCCTGGCCCAGGATATAGCTGCAGGAATCCCCTGCCACCAGAGCAAAGTGAGCCGGGCCCAGGACCGTGTGAGAACCGGGACACGGGAACCCACCTGGCTGTGTCCGGGGGCCCTGCTGGCTTTCTCCACACTGTGCCTCACGCCCCTCATCCCCTTTCCTGGGGAGCTCAGTTTACAAACACAAGGATTGCCCTTTAACCTTGGAAGCAAAGAAAAACGAAGCTTCGTATGCCAACCTGGGTCTGCTTTATAGCATCTGTGAAGAGAAAATTCTATTCACTAAGGTTTTAGGCAAGAATGTGCCTTGAGACTAAAGTGCGGATTCTCGGGGAGATGTTAGAAGGATGTGCTTTCATTGCCAAAACTTTACTTTGCTCTGAAACTCACACACGTTTTGAAATTCCAGTGTGGAACGTGTGCATGTACACACAGCCCAGCTCACCCCTCCTCACGGCGCGCAGGCCGGCCCTCCGACCCTCCAGGGTCCTCGTTCCCACGCGGCCTCCAGTCCAGCCGCCTTCGTCTCCAGGCAGGGGAAGCGCACGTTTTCTTACCGCCGCCTGTCAGAGCTACCTGTGGTGCCCAACGACTAAAAACACAACGAAAGAGAGAGAAGTGCATTTAATTAACATTTAAAAAAGAAAAAGAAAAGAATAGGCTATATGACATTTTCAAAGGCTTTGAGCTGGTTTTTCAAAACTGAATGCACTGTTCTTGTTATTGTTGTGGAGTTCAGGTAAAAGTTGAGACTCAGCCGGTCCCTTGTTCACGTTTCGACCAGTGTATGTTCAGCACGTCAGCACGTCAGCCTGGGCGCTCTGCCCGGAGGAACTCGGACACGCCCGGGATGCTGGCCCTGAGCAGGGAGCACGTGTGTACGTAGAGGGGGAAGGCGTGCCCAACAGGTGACTGTAATAAGTGCAGAAGAGCCCCATCGTGCGGTACATGGTCAGGAGGGCGGGCACCATGGTGACAGCTGCCAGCAGCGCCCCATCCTGTGTGCAGGTGCGGCCCCACCTGTCACGAGGTGGCATCGACTTCCCTCCTCTGAGTCAGGGCTGCTCAGAGACCAACTGGACCACCAGGACATGGCAGAAGTGATGGTGTCCTTCCTCTGAGCCTTAGGAGGCCTCCCTGATTTCATCTGCTCCCTCTTCAAAGCCAGCTGCCAGGTTGGAAACTCGTGCTGGAATGTGAATGGTGAGAGGTCACAGGTCACAGGGAAAGAGAGGCCACGTGGACGAGAAAGGAGCCGCCCAGCTGACTTCTCTTCTCAGTCCCACCCGAACTCAGAGGCACAGGATCGAGGGCAGGGAGGGGCTGTGGCTGAGAGCCGCTGAGTCTTGGGTGGTTTGTCAAGGAACAAAAGGTAACGAAAGCAACGAAGGCGGTGAGCTACACAATAGGGAGTGCAGAGAGAACACAGTTAACTCTACCCGCCTCGTCTGAATGTGTCCAGGAGGCCGTGCTGCCACCTGTGGCAGAGGACCTCCCCGTCAAGGCCATAAGCACCAGACTCCCAGCGCAGGACACAGTCACGGGGGGCCACAGGGAGCGCCTGCCTACGCGACGCTTCCCTGTGCCAGGGGCTCGGCCTCACAGTCATCAACTCACTCCGGCCTCACAACTAACCTCTGAGTCTGGGTGCTGTTACCAGGGGGAAACAGAGCTCCGAGAGGTTAAGGAACTCACCCAAAGTCACACAGCTAGTAAGCGGGTTACCACCTTGGCCCTCTGGCCCTCCAGCACCGGTTGAGGCTTTTAGCTTCCACGCGTCCATCAGCCTAAAGCCAGGTCAGGGAGGAGCCCCGCTTTGTCCCTTGGCTGTCAGCACCCTGTTGAGGGAAAGACTTCGCTGATGAAGGCACGTTTGAAAACCTTGGCCGAGACGATCAGCAAGGTTCTGGGATTCTGCGACTTGATTGACTGTGTCCCCCAGACCCCAGTCCCCTGACAGCTGGATGTCCCTGAGCGCATGCCTCCTTTTCAGCCCACTTCGTAGACTGACCACAAGGGCTCAGCGAGAAGCGGCCGGAGCAAGCGCTGACTGCACTGCGCACGACGTCGGCACCTCTCTAAACGAGGCCCGCATGTCACACAGAGTTGTCTGGCTCCCGGAGCTGTGGCTTTCGTGCCTTCTGTTCGTGTCATCTTTTTGATGAGAGGTGAAGCAGGGTAAGCTTAAAAATATTAACCTCATGCCAACCTAATTTCTTTCTACTGTACTGCTAATAAAAGCCAGTTCAGATTTGTTTTGCTGCACAGGAAGAAGCAAGATGTTAGATGTTATAATCTCAAAACCAAAGGTCAGTGCCCGTGGACTGTCCTCTGCCTTTGAGCAAGCTCCTCGCTGCTGGGTCACGGGAGCAACCCAGCACATTAGGGCCCCAGCTGGTGACGGGGAGCTCAAAGCTTCTGCTCAGAGCCCAGGGAAAGCCCCTGCCCAGCAGTGGTGGCTGAAGAGTGGACTGTGTTTCAGGGGGAAGGGGCAGTCCATTGAGACCCTGATTCAATCACTGAGTCAGATGGCAGCAGCCCCTACCCCATGTCCTCTGAGTGAGTGCCCAGGCCCAGAGGGCCCAGAGGGCCCAGGACCGAAGGCCTGCAACTGCAGAGACGAGAGTGCTCGTCTGGGAGGAGGCAGGGCCGAGGAAGTTTATGTTGGAAGCTGGGATCGGAATACGTGTTTCTTGGCGCAGAGTGGCCCCCACAGGAGGGCAGTCGCACTGACCCAAGCCCTGCGGGAGCAGCAGAAGGTGGAACTGAAGCCGCTGCTCCTGCTCCGAGGTTCCCTTCTGCGGAATCGGGTTTCCTGCTGCTGGAGCAGAAAGTTTCTGCGCCCCGCAGTTGGCAGGAACGCTGTTTTCCTGCTCCCGGCATGTCATCCTAAGGGACCGGTGGCCAGTGAGGGCTGCCCTTCTCTGCTGGACCCAGAGCAAGTTTCAGGAGAGGCTGGCAGGGAGCTGGGGCCCCAGCAGCAGAGACCCGAAGCCCCACGGCTCCCTCAAAACTTGCAGAACAATGTAAAGCTCGGTTTACGGTACCTAAAGGCTTTTCTTCATCTAGTTTGCACTCTGAAATGCTCTGCCATCGTTAAAGGTGATGTCTAGTAAGCGAAGTTCCACGCCCTGTCCTCCTCCTTGCTGCCTCTGTGCCCTTGTGCTTGTCCTCGTGGCCGCTGGGAAGGAAGCAGGAGGGACGTCCCCAGTGTGGCTGGGCAGTGAGGGCCACGGCGTGGGTCCGGCCGTAACAGGAAAACTGTGGCGTGTCCCCTAACTCCCCGCTTTTGTGCCCGCCCATGTCCTCAGCCCGTTTCCAAACTGGGCCATGGGCCATGGAGCTACCGTGGGGGCGGGGAAACGGGTTGGGGGGCACATCTGATGTCATATTTTCAGGCTATTTCTTTTTGAGTGAGCTTTGGCAGTTTATGTCTTTCAAGGAATTTGTCTATCTCATTTAAATGGTCAGATGTATCTTTCTATAGATAATGATAATATTCCCTAATAATTATTTTTAATATCTGTAGACTCTGTAGTAATATCACCTTTCTAATTCCCGATAATAGTAATTTCTCTCTCTCGTCAGGCTGGCTTGAAGTTTATCGATTTTATTGATCTTGTCAAGAAACAGCTTTCATTTCATTGATTTTTTTATATAGCTTTTCTGTTTTTTATTTCATTGATTTCTTCCCTGGTCTTAACTATTCCTGACTTCTGCTTACTTTGAGTTTAATTTTCTCTTTTTTTCTCCAGTTTCTCAAGGTAAAAGCTGAGATCATTGATTTTAAGCCTTTCTTTTTTTCTAATTTAGATGTTTAATGCTATCAATACTCTTCCAAGGACTGCTTTTTCTGCAGGCCCCCCAGGGGTTTTTTAAATAGATTTAATTTATTTATTTTGGAGGTAGTCAGGGGAGTGAGAAAGAGAGGGAGAGTAACATCAATGGGTTGCCTCTCGTGTTCCTCTTACTGGGGACCTGGCCCCCAACCCAGGCACGTGCCCTGACTGGGAACCGAACCGGCAACCCTTTGATTGGCAGGCCGGCACTCAATCCACTGAGCCACATCAGCCAGGGCATAATTTTTGATGTTATGTTTTTGTTCTAATTCAGTTGAAAATACTTTCTAATATTTCTCTTTATTACTTCTTTAGCAACTGGTTCTTTAGAAGTTATTTATTTTCCAAATAGGTAATTTTCCAGATGAGTTTCTTTGTTAAGTTCTAATTCAATTCCACGTGGTCATAGAAATACTATGTACGACTTTGATCCTTTTAAAGTTATTGAGATTTGTTTTATAAATGAAGGACTAGTCTACCATGACAAGTGCCCTTGAAAAGAATGTGTAGTCGGTGTGGGGTGTCACACCCCACAACTGTCCACGTGGCTGGCAGTGCTGTTCCAGCTTCTACAGCCTTCCCGGTTTTTTCTCTGCTTGTTCTATATGATGGAGAGGGGTTTTGAAATCGCTGAGTATAATCTTTGATCGTCTCTTCTGGTTGTTCTATTGGTTTCTGCTTCGTGTATTTTGAAGCCCTCTTATTAACTATATAAACAATGTAGTCATTTATATCATCTTGATTATTTGACTCTTTACCATTATGAAATTACTCTCTTGCATCTGATATTTTTTTCTTCTAAAATGGACTCTGTTTAATATCAATGTAGCCACCTCAGTTTTTTTCTGATTAGTGTAAGCTTAGTATACCTTCTAGACTTTTACTTACAATGTAGTTGTGTCTTTATCATTTAAAGTGAGTTTCTCATAGACAGTGTATAGTTCGGCCTTGCTACTTGTTGCGGATTCATAGCTAAGCAGAATCCGTGGTGACCGTGACTGAATGCGTTTATAAATAATTCTCACTCAAAGATACGCAGGAAAAGGGAACTGGGACCACGCGGCTTCCCCCTCATCATCTGGGAGAGAGCCCTGAGCCTTGGGTCCAGGGGATTTTATTGAGGATTCGGGGCACGGAGCATCAGATTGGTCTTCATTAACTTATGCATAGATTGTATATTCCGGTCCTATGGTAGACAGGACTGGGGCCATACATTAAGAGGGTAGATATGTAAATTGAGGGCAAGCTAGCTAGGGCTGCTTATTTCAGAACCATAAACATTGAGGCAGGAAAAAGCCCAGGCATTCATTAGCATAAGCCCCTAGATCCAGGGGGGAGAAACTCAGCAAGGCAGTAAATCTTTAAGAAATATTTTGGCCAAATTCCCCTTTAAAGAATTCTTTTTTCCACGGACATAAATCTGCGAATGCCGTCTTGGGAGATTTTTTCACGCAGGAGACCTTGCTCAGACATACATGAATCCCAGTGCTATGCTTTCTTCATGCGTGTGAAAAGAATCTCTACAGCTACTTGCTATTTTTCCAGCGCTGACAGCCCCCACTTTTGCACTGAGGCAAGACCCCTCTGAGAACTCGCCCCAGCGCCCCAGAATGACAGGCTTTTCTAGTCAGCTCATCAGACAGCATCATGACACGTCCTGTGTCATTTCCAGGTACTTGTTCCTCTAATCTTTTTGGATGTTTCTTTCTCTCTCTCTCTTTTTTGCATCCTGTATTTTTTTTCACATACACGGGCTGACCAATTCCCTGCTGAATTCCAGTTCTCCACTCAGTGGACTCTGCAGGTCACCAGGCTTCTCTCTCTGTGAAGTCCTCTCCTCTCTAGCACGTCGCACTGGGAACTCTCTCGATCTCGGTCTCCCTGGACTGGAGCTCCAACCCCTTTCCTCAGGCTGCAGGCTGCACCCGATCCCCCTCTCTGTCCTTCACCCTGAAGACTCACTGGGGCAATTATGGGTCTTACTTCACTTGTTTCCCATTTCTTGGAGGTCACTGTCTTTTATCACCTGAGGCCCAGAGTCTGGAAAAAAATTGTTTCATATATTGTTTCTGTTTTATTAGTCATTTGAGGTGGGTGGGTAACTCTGTCCCTGCCCCTCCATCTTGGTTGGAAGTGGATGATCCAAGAGGGAGAGCCCTTCATCCTGGAATGAGCAGAGCCTGAGCTCAAAAGGCGGAGGGTGAACCTGGAAGGAATTGGATGAGCCTCCCGCTATGCAGCTATGAAGAACAGTATGCCATTGTTTTTTTATCTTTAGTTTTCTTCTGACACTATTACAGATGTCTCCATTTCCTCCCCCCTTTGCCCACCTCCACCCAGCCCCTCCCCCCTTCCTTCTGGCATCACCGCACTGTTTGCGCCTATGGGTTGTGCATACATGTTCTTTGGCTGATCCCTTCACCTTCTTTCATCCAGCCCCCCCTCTCCCCTCTCCTCCGACAGTTGTCAGTCTGTTCCATGTGTCCATGCCTCTGGTTCTATTTTGCTTTTCAGTATATTTTGTTCATTAGATTCCACATGTGAGTGAAATCATATTATCTTTCTCTGACTGGCTTATTTCACGTAGCATAATAATCTCTGGGTCTGTCCATGATGCCGCATGCTATTATTTCTGAAACAAGTCCAAAGTATAAATTGAATTAAGCTACTTAGTTATTAGCTATTTTCATCTTTTCTTAGACTTTGCATGCTCTGTGATTTCCTTTTTCTGTGGAATTTAAAGATATAAAATTATGGGAAGATAAATTATCTTTTATACAACCCCCAACAAAGTAACTAATAGATAAAGCCTCAAGGGTTTTTGGCAAACATTGGGCCCATTCTGGGTGTAGATTTCACCTTATAACCGTGCGTGCAAACCACTGCTTGTGGGACGGCCGCCACACCCACAGCAGAACAAACCGCATCGCACAATTCTGAACCGAGGGACAGGACTCTCTGGTCAGTTTTCTTTGTACAGAAGGATTATCTCCAAGTAGAAAAAATAGAAAGTTAAAACTTTCTGCAGACATAATGAAAGCTGGGCTTGCTGCAGGCGCTCTCCTCTCCCTGTGGAAGGAGAGTGAAAAGGTGGCGTGATTTGCTAGGGACCCCAGCCACCAGCGTGTGCTCCGCAGAAGGCAGTGGGTCTCTTTGACCAGGGAGGGGTCAGGTTACAGACCTTCCTGGAGAGGCCAGACGGATATTCCAGGGAGAGAATGAGGAAGATCAAGGCAGGAGGAGCCCAGGACTTTGGAAATGAGGACAGTCTGTGTTGGAAGGAGGGACAGGGAACAGGAAAAGACTGCACGCTGTTGGAGACTGCTCAGAGCATGTTGATGACAATGAGGACCAGACCTCCGATGAACTCCCTCCCATTTCCTTTGTTGTTAGAAGTTAGACACGTAAACATAGGGTCTCTAAGGGTGTTTTAACTGCTCAGAACATTTGTCTGATCTAATGAGGCACCAGGAGGCAGACGTCTTCCAGCTCAGCCTTCCGGAGAGCACGATGTTCCTACCTCCGGTCTGGATCATTCATTTCAGATCCGGACCAAAGGAAGATCAAAGAGTGGGAGGGGTCTCAGGGCGGTCCTCCTCTGAGAGGGCCGGAACGCTGTCCCAGCAGGAACCCACTTCCTGTTCTCCTGCTGTTTGTCAACATCCAAGACAGCCTCCTTCCCTCCCCACAGAGTACATCTAGGCCTCCACATTTGCGGAGGCCAGTTCTAGACACACGTGGAGCAGGGTTTTGGAAGGATGCTTTACCTTTAATAAAAAAAAAAAAAAAAGCATGAGTGGCTAGAGCATTAAAATTATCACACAATCACGGGGAATTAAAAACAAGAATCTGCTGGGGGTAGATTTTCCATTGCATTAGACTCCTGGAAAAGTGTCTTTATCTTCCTCTCCCCTGGAAGATGTGCTGGCAAAAGTGGCATGTGTCTTATTCCCTCTGCCCTTGCAGTGGGGACCTTGAGTTGTTCTATGCCGGTATCTTCGGAAGGTTTCCAGGTACACCTCGTCCTGGCTCCACTCACCCCTCATCTCCTCCGTCTGCTGTTGCTCCCGAAGGTCTGTGTTTGCAGATGTGGTTTAATTCCCAGGCGGCCAGCCTCTCAACACCGCTGGAGTGGCCCGGCAGCAACTCTCCAGCGACTCACCGAGCTCGGGGCCAGAGTCCTGCCTGGGAGTGTAACAGTGTAGCTCATTCACTGGACAAAGCTGAGCTGGTATCAATAGGTGGAAGTGTACACCAAGACGGCTCCTAACTGATCTCGCTCCCTGACTGACACCAGCCCGCAATGCTCAGTTACGTGAGCCTCTGGAGATGGCTCGACGAGGTTGCGAGGAGAAAGCGTGAAAGGGCGTTGCGTGAGATCAGATCCAGTGGAGATCTCACTAAAAAGTCCTCCTTGGGGTGGTATTGAGAAGTGTCAACGTTTTGAGTGTTCTCAAAGACACTCTGACAACAAGAAGTAGGACATGACCCGGGTTAAGCCCTTTATAGTAAGTAATGCCAAAGGAAAGACCCCAAAAGTTCTAAAATCAGTCATAAACACCTAAAAGAACAGGGAACTCGATTTAAAGTAAAAGTTTTCCCAACCGTGCAGCACACGACACTTTTCAGGTGTGATTGCCCCGCGCCCCCTCCTCCCGTTATATTCTTGTACCCTTGGAGTCAGACAGGGGGCGCTGTCGAAAAGCAACACTTTGAAACTAATGTATATTTTACTCATCTTAACAGCATCTACGTACATTTGGGAAATATTACATGCCCTATTTATTGTCCATGTGGCTTTGCGGACCCCTTTGCCCTCTGCCCTTCAAGGAGTTGCTGCCCAGAGTTTGGGGACCACTGGTCTATTTGGCACAATATTGATGATGCCATGAGGAGAATTCTGGGAGGATGTGTGTGAGCCTTTGAGATTCACTTAGCTTGTGTCTCTGAAATCAGTGGTCCACTTACTGAGGCTCACAAGAGAAGCACTCTCAGAGGTGCATGCTTTCATCCTTGATAAGCTGATTATCTTGGTTGACATCCTCCTGAAGTCCCCCTCAATCAAAAACAGCAGGGGAATTATATTCTCTCTGAGCTGTTAATAAGTACCACCTTGGTTTCCGGACAAAATATGAATGGAGATTACATTTCTAGAGGCTTAGTAGGCAGCAAGGCATGTGCAGAGCAGGAATGAGGGGCCCGAGCAGAGGGTCTCCAGGGGCCGGAGGATGGGCAGAGCTACAAGCCCTTGCATAACTGCTCCCTTAAACGTTTAACCTGCCAAGAGGCGGCACCTAGGCCTCAGCTGTGTTTCAGCTCCAGGACCAGAAAAGCAGCAAAGTCAGGCAGTGTGATGCCGTGGCTGCATCAGGACCAGCTGCAGTGACTAATGACCACCTGCCCTGGCGCCGACCAATCAGTGGAGACCACGATGAATATAGTCTATGGAGATCCACCCCTGAGACCTCAGGTGAAAACCCTCAGGATGAAGCACCCAGCTGGCTTTCTCTATGGAGCACTGCGATGCCTTTCCCCACTCCCTCCTTTCCCCAGGCTCCCCACCCTCCCCCTACCCAGCCAGAACCTCTCTCCTGTCTTTTGTCTCTCAAAGTGAAAGAGGGAACTCTCCACAAAACGCTTCCACTGCCCTCCCGGCCAACCTCTAAGGGCCTTTCTTTGGCTGAAACTCGTTTCCTGAGTCCATTTCTTCCATGGCTCACCTCTTCTACCTCTACGATTTTCTAAATAAACTTTCCCTCATAATTTGAGTCCTGGCTCTGAACCCTCCTCTTAGCCAGAACTCCAGAACAGAGGTTGCTGAACCAAGGCTGGGGCCTGGTGCCGGTTTTCCACCGCTGACAGAAAGACTCCGCTTTTTCCAGGTCTCAGCCACTCCAAGTTTATATTTGTCTAGACAGCGTGAGGCGCTTTTGCCAGCGCTGCCATCGATATTTCTGCGTGTGCGTGGCTTTTACGAAATAGGCTCTGCCAATTATTTAAGTGTTTTTTAAAAGTTAAGACATTTGTTTTACTTCTTAAATTTCAATATCTCATTTTAATAAGAAAACATATTTCACATGGAGCACCATTATTCAAATACCCGGACATCTGTATTTGTGAAAAAGTCGTGCGCACTTTTGTGTTGGTCGGTTTTATGGGTCTTGGTACGTGGAATAGAAACACCTGGTAACTGCAACGAGCTGCCCTAGGCGCTGCAGACGGACAAGAAACTTTCCCACAGAGCCGAAGATGGGAGCGGGGGCCCCCTGTCCACATGTGTCAGGAAAGCCACCCACACTGCCAGGGCACTTCCTCTGAGGTCACGGGGATCTCCAGGGACAGTGTTGGACCGTCTCTCCAGGTACAGCGGCCTGACCCGGCCTCCGAGGGAGGGAGCCTGGCTCCTGCAGCTGTGTTGGAAAGAAGTAGGGACTCTCGGTGGGTACTAAGTGGTCCCATGCAGACATGGTCTCCTTGGAAGCATAGTGAGGAAGACCCACTGTGGGGCAGGGGGGAACCTGTCGATGCGTTTCCTCTCTACTTAGTCGTGGTTTGGGAGGAGTGGGGAGGCAGTAGATGACCTAAAGGCAAGAACAGACAGATATCTGGAATGGAAGGGGCTGACAGTAGAATCAAGGAAAGCTGGTCAGAGAGGAGGGGGAGCAGCGAGGAGGGGGAGACTCCACCCACTTGTGGGAACCACCTGCAGCTCCCCTGCCCACGGGAAGAGGAGGCACCTGAGGTCTCCGAGGTTCTGTGGGAGCAGCATGTGAGGACCTGGGCATGAAGGGATGGCTCTTGGACCCGGGCCAAAGCAGGGCCAGAGCCAATGGAATGGGATGCCTGTGCTCACCCACCTCAGGGCCACACAGAAGTGGGTTAGCCTGTTCTGTCCCCACTGGCCTTCACCAGGCCACACGCCCGGGCAGAGATAACCACAGAGCTGCAGAGCCTGAGGGAGATGTGCTGGTGAGGCTGCATCAGCACGGCGGTGCTGTGTAGTCCCAGGAGCTGCACACAACTGTGACAGGTAACCTCCGTGTTACTGAACTGCAGAAACACCTCCCAGTCTGCAGAGAGTGGGACTCCGAGAAACACCCCCTGCCCGCAGAGAGCAAGGAGCTGTGGCAGGCTCCATCCCCTGGGAAGGCAGCAGCCCCCCTGCAGAAGGGGGGGAGGCGAAGGACAGGCAACCTCCGTGTTTGTGACTCAGTATTTTGTAAGCTCCCATGTTTTGTCTCTGTGTAACTTCATATTAAGCCCCTGTGCTTTGTTTTTAATTGTAGAACTTGTGTTTAGCTTATGAATCATGTAACATCCTGTGCCTTGCTCCTAGTTTTCTCCTAGTTTTTACCAAATAAGATAGCTAGATTTAACTTCTGCATCAAGCTTCTGTAACCCTTGCTTGCCACGTAGGCCCACATAGGCAGGAAGTCTTGCCACGTAGGCAGGAAGTCCCAGGCTATTTAAACCCTGGAAGATCTTTGTTCGGGGCTCGGAATTTGGAGACCCTCTCCTCCGAGCCCGCGTGCCGCGCGTAATAAAGAGTCGTGCTCAACCATCTCTCCCGCATTGTGAGTGATGTTTCTGCAACACAACCACATAGTCGCTAAAGAACCAGTGACAATGGCCTTTCCTGCTCGAGAACTCGGGTGATAGTGGGCTTCAGCCCGCAGGGGCCCCCGCCAGGGCACACCATGCCAGGTGGTGTGGAACCTGCCCAAGTACAGGCTGACCCCTCAGTGACCCAGTCTCTTCCTCCCGCCCTCCCCAGGCTATGGGCAGAGGAAAAGCAAGGCGCACGGGTGGAGGACGGATCCAGTAAAACGAGGGGGAACAGAGGCAATGATTTAAACAGTAACAGCCCTCGCCCTGGCCGGGTGGCTTATTTGGTTACAGTGTCATCCTAATACACCAAGGTTGTGAGTTCGATCCTGGTCAGGGCACATATAAGAATTAACCAATGAGTGCATCAATAAGTGGGACAACAAATCCATGTTTTTCTCTCTCTAATCAATAAATAAACATTAAAAAAATAACAACTCAATTTTTCTAAATCATGGGACACACTTTCCACCTTTTATTCACATAAACGTCCCCTAATCTGGTGGTTGCCACAGGCACCAGGAGTGGACACGGCTCAGTCGCCCCATGTGTGTGGACAAGAGAACATGGGGCGACGTGTCCTCCTTGCGGAGAGGATTGGCGGAGCGCTGCTCTGTGAGACTCCAGGGCTCCCTGCTGCTGCAGGGCTGCCCTTCGTCCACACGGGCAGGCCAGGGTCAGGTGCACATGTGTCCTTCTCTACTATCTGTCCAGACAGATGGCTCCAGCACACAAAACCACGGCAGCCTCTGCTTCTGGAAAGTCCAGCCAGCGATGCAGGGTCCCACCTTCCCGTCCCCACGTAGCACCGATGTCTTCACCTTCCCTGGCCCGGTGTCCCCTTTTGCTCAATTGCCCGGCAGTGGGCTAAGGGGCAGCTCCCTGCGTTTGAACACGAGCTCCGGGCTTCCCTGCCCCATGCCGCTTTCTGCCAGCAGCCGGCCAGGCCGCCAGTGAGCAGGGCAATGGCGCATCAGCTGACGAGTGGAGGGCTTCCAACACAAATTTCCCTCTCTCACCGCAATTTTACAGAACTTTGCAAAGATGCACATCAGCACTTCTGTAAGCTGGGCTTTCTTCTGAAAAGAATTCTGCCTGTCAAAGCTCTTGATTGTATGCTGCTATGTTTAATGGTTTGATCAATTACTCAGCGCATGATGTTCCTATAACCCTATCCTAAGCCATAGGAAGAGGGTCGAATACATGCCAGGGTTTCAAAAAAGTCCGTTGGCCACATCAGCCAGAGTTTTATGGAGCTCACCTCCTGTTCAGGGACTCCCTTAGTGTGTTTTCTCCCGTGTTCTTAGATTCTGGCCTCTTTCTTCTATCCTGACATCCCGTTGCTGTTTTTTTATTACATTGGAATACATTTAAGTTCTGACTATACAAGGCAGCATTTCCATGAAACGCCTTCCTGGCCTCTGTTCATACGTGGATCTCCAGCGGCGAGGGCTGCTTGCTTAGGCTGATGGTAGTCCTGCAGGAGAGGATGAAAGTGAGGGTTATTAGCAGAGTGACAGCCCCCCCCCCATAAAAGTGCATCAGGTTCTAGAAAATTCCAGAAATATCTTATAGGCTGCTGACCTCATTGTGCTCTCTGTGGCTTACTGTGCAACTACTTAACTTTTCTGTGTTTCTCAGACAAAAACTCAGAGCTCTCGAGTGGGAAAGGTAATTTCATTGTCGTGACCTTTACTCTTCAAAGTGAATCAAAAGTCATGAATGGCGACAACATGTTTCAGAATCAATATTGGGGTTTCCCTTAAAGGGTAATGTTTTCTCCCGTCTGTGCCAAAACAAAAACTTGGCGAGGAATTATTTTGATTTAGAGGTAAGACTGGTCATATACAGCATGAGCTCTTTGATGGCAGACTGATGCACAATTGTCCTTTTGTCCGGACACCTCGGGAAGTACTTTTTGTAATGCGATGGGGCCTAACACCAAGGGCTCGTCAGCCTCCCAGATCTGGAGAGGCGCCTGGCCTCTCGCTCTGCCAGGGCAACACCTGCTCACCTCCCAGGACACCCCTTTTTCAGAGTCTTCTGTAAGCCCCTTCCACGCCCTGCCCCTCCCAGCCACGTGGCAGTAGATTCGGTCATCCTGTCCACTGAGTCCCCACCGCCTCCTCTATGGTCCTGACACCATGACACACCTAAACTTCATTGCACGTACAGTTTGACACCCGGATTTCACTTCCTCAGCCGGGGTCTCTTGGTCTCTGTACTATTGACCTCATAGGTCTGGCAACTCTTGGGTGTGGGAGCTGTCCTGTGCATTGTGGGAGCATCTCTGGCCTCTACCCAAGAGATGCCACTAGCTCCCCTCCCCCCAGTACCGACAACCATGCATTGTCAGACAAATGTCCCTTGGGAGGCAAAATCGCCCTTCTTGAGAACCATTGTTCCAGACTCTGAGGTCAGAGGGGGATGAGTGTCCCATTTATCCTTAAATTCCTGTCACCTGGCAGAATCCCTGTTCTATTGTGGGCATTTGGTAAGTACTTACTGAATTTTTGAGATTCGACTGAACCAGAGCATGTTAAAATCAATATTCAGTAAACGTAACCATTCTGCGATTACCCGTTCAGCCCCAGTGAGGAGTCACACCTACTTCGTAACTTCGTGGTGAGGGCCGTGCGGTGCTGGCGCCTAGCACCTGGGGTGCAGCCTAGGTTGCCTCTGAACTTGGACTGACCTCTGACAGGGGTCATGATCCTTGAAACGCTGGCCCCCTGCTGACAGGTGTGACCCAGACCTCTGGCAGTCCTGGCTTCTGGACTCCTAGTGCTTGACTCGAGAGGCTAGACCTTGCTTCTGGCGGCCGGCCTGGCCCGGGTCTTCAGCCTGCAGACCGCTGGCCTCTCCTGACTTCCGAAAGGACGGGCTCCTCGCCTGCTGTCCACCTGCCCCGCTGCCTATTCCTTCTTGGCTCAGCTGCCCTGACAAGTTAGCCTGTGTCCCACCATGGTGGCTCTTTTGCCATTTTCTGGGCCCTACAATTAGGTTTTTTAAAAACTGCAAAATCTGCAAGATTCTGAGCATTCACCCCGGCCCTGTGTGTATCAAACCGAAGAGAGTCAATTGCAAAGTAACCAGTTCTGTTCAACAATTGCGTTCAGGGCTGTGTACCAGGTAAAACAACATCCTGACTGGTACTTTCAGCATCAAACTGCTTTGGTGCTTTATAAAGCTCGCTTGTGACAGAATTCAGTAAGTCATACATAACAGAAAGTGGTGACTGGGTCGACTATTGCTGGATTGTGAAATTGTTCCCACAGAACCCTCAGCAACTCTGGTTACTGTGGGCCTGGGCCGCAACTTGGGCAACATCCTCTGTGACGTCTTCCCTCCGCATTGAGTCGGCAAGTGACAAAGCGGTCCCTGCACAGACGGGTGCACACTGACCCCTTTCTCCTTCTCCTAACATGATAACACGCCTCCCGTACTGGGGAGCATGTGTGAGCAGACGTCCCAAGAGCTAACCTGTCAACAGGACTCTCACCCCCAAGGCACTTCCCGAAACTGGCTGCTCACGTGTTCACACCATTCGCCTGGCTATCCGCTCGCCCACCTGTTCGCTCATTTGGCAGATATTGTACTCAGTGCCCACGGTGCGCCTGGTGCCGTGTGTGCTGAGACCTGGCACTCAGGGCTCGGTGAGGGTGATGGAGCCCCTGCTCTCATAGAGTTGTGGTCGCGTGGGGAAGATAATAACAAATAACCATGCAAGTAAATCTCAATCAGCTCTGCAGCCAATTCTGTAGCAAAGTCAGGGAAGGCTTCCCTGAGGAGGCAATGCTTAAGCTACATTCTGAAGGACAAGTAGGTATTCACTAAGCAAAGTGTTGGAACAACAGGGGCAGCTTAAAGCGCTTCCTTCCCTCTAGGAATGACCTTCAGAAATCTGCATGCAGGAGTTCTGAGGGGGCCCGGGGGTGTATTTCCTGAAAGCCAGCCGGAGAACTGCCTTAGACTGTGCATCCCTGCGGGAGGCCCCTGAGCCCTGAAGGCTCTGTCCACGACAAGACCATTCATGGGGCCGGAGAACCGTAAGCACATCAGTACGGAGAGCAGGCAGAGGGAATGCAGGTTAGGGAAGGTCTGATCTGTGCCCCGCTCCAAACCCCCTTCCTGATCTGGGCCCCAACATGTTAGGATTCTCTTGGACTCTTCTCCTTTCAAAGATAATTCCCATTTAAAATAATTTCTCAAAATAGTGCTCATCACCTCCAGTCCTTGCTGGTTGCAGTCCTGTTGGGTGTTGGCTGAGCTTGTTTATCCTCACGTCCTTTGTGCTACTTACTAGTATCTGTGTGAGGCCCAGGTCCCCATGAGAGATCCAGTTTCTGCAGAAACCTAGAGCTTGCAAAATTAACTGTGAAAGTTTATCCCGGAAGGGATGCTCCAGAGGCCTCTTTAACTATTTATGAGTGAGCAATCAAGAAGCAGGTTTAGTTTGCCTTTTTTCCTTGTGTGAGTGAGTTCAACTTCAATTCTAGCAGGACTGAGTTCATACACGGGAAGAGGCTGGGAAGCTGGGAAGGCTCTCCCATGTTCCCCCACCCGAAGGCCTACACCACTTGAGACCCTGGAATGTGAGACCTGGGTCACCAGACACCTGTCGTGCTACCATGACAGCGCCAACCTTCATAAAATTGTCTTATTCTTATATATATGTGTGTGTATATGTGTGTATGTATATATGTATATATATGAGACTTAATGAAGGGAGCCAAACAGTAAGTTTTGGAGGCCCTGACTCTGACCTCGATGGCCCGTTGAAGTGCAGGATCCAGTGAGTCTGTTTGCAGGGCAATAAATATAGCCCTTGGAAGGTCTCTTAATGTGCTATTGAACTGGTGTCCAGAAGAAAATGTCAAAATACTAAAAACAGACTGAAGTGAAAAATCTGGCCCCCGGTCCATTCGAAGTTTATTCATTCTCTGATTTTATACACACAGAGGTGACCTCACCCCGTCACATGCAGTGGGAGCAGACTAATATGAAAACAATCAGATGGGCTGCACAGAAGTCCCCAAAGCAGGACCTCGTGAGTGAGGGCCGGGGTGGGGGGAGGGGAACGGCCCTCCATGAGCAGCGAAGGCCGACTCTCTGGGGTCCATCTGCTCTGGCCCCCGCCCACACCCAGGATCTCCACTGCCCTCCATCAGTGCCTGGTCCAGCTGTGTTGAATCAGATCTAGCTGATTTACAACCATTACCATGTGCAGAGTTGGAAGAGTATTTAAGGGATCTCTTGTTTAGTTTTCAAAATTTGTTCTTCAATTGCTAACGTTCCTCGCAGAAATTCCAGAGGATACCCTAAGATGCGGCCGAGGGGAAGATAGTGGGGGCCAGGGCCCAGGCTCCCAGCCTCCTCTTCAGCCAGACACATCACGTTTTTATCTGCTATTTGTATTGGGGTGCTGAATTCAGATCATTTTTAAAAAACGTTTTAAAAACATTACATTCCCTAACCCCTGGTGAAGCTCAAATGTACAGAAGGGTGGAGAGTCGCCCGAGATCGCATAATTAATTACGGGAAAAGCACAGTGGAATCTTGCTCATCTGTCTCAACACACTTTGCAGATTTTGAATTTTCAATCTCAATTTCAGATTTCAAAACTCTCTGATTAATCCCTCAAATGCTTCTTTGCAGTCGTGTATAAATGCATGTTGTGAGTCGACTGGAAAAAATTCAGTAAAGATTTACTTTGTTTTAATTCGTTCTCCACCAACAGATCCTTGTAATTACCAATCTACTCTATTTTCTTAAGCACAAAGCCTATAGGCACAGACCCAAATAAAATTCTCCAGCTTGGAATCCATCTGAGCCTTTAGGTAATTTATTCCGGGGATGGAGAAGAAGCTTAGCTAACATGCCAATGCTGATCGATTGGTAGTGACTGACTGAGAAAGATCCGGGGACACCGCTGGCCGCAGAGACAACACAGCGATGATTAGCAATGTCTGCCATGGGTGTGGAATGAGAGCGTGGCAGGACTGCTCGCCTTTGTCAGCCCTGGCTTCTCCCAACGACCATGCTCTGCTTACAAATTATCTTAGAATCATCCCTTCTTCCCTACTAAATGATCAGTGTTCAAACTTAGGGACTGCGACCGAAATGCCTCGCACATTGCTATATGTAAATGTGGATATTAATAAATATTAATAAGTGTGATAGAACTGAGCTGAGTTGAACTAAATTAAATCAAATTAAATCAAATGGAATTAAATGATTTATCGCCAAAGGAACATCAAAGGAACACTCCACAGGGAACATACATCTACTCAGAGGCCAAAAATATTTGCGGTAATACTTAAAAACATTCTAGATTTTGTTTGAGACTATCTCCCAGCAAGTTAGTTTAAATTGGCACAGGGTTTCCATAAAATTTTTGTCTGTAGGGTATCAAAGCATAGGGTCTTGGAACAAAATTAAACTTAAACAAAACTAGATGTATTTTGTAATTGTGCTGCGCTTGGCTGCTGAGTTATCAGTAGTCATGAAAACCCGGGAATGTAGATAATGAGAAACTGAATCTCAGACGATTCTAAAACAATAATTAGAAACAGAAATGAATTAGATCACAGAACGGAGCTAACACCATAGAGATTTGCATCACGAGGATGAGGTTTGTCTTCCCAAGACGTTGTGTTTGAGTTCACTGTCTCTTCCCAGAGACCTTTGCCCTCAGATCTCCTCAAGAGCTTCCCAGTCCCCGTGCAAAGCAGAGAGTAGTGCATTTCTGAGTCTGCGCAGGCTCCTCACACAGAGCACCCTAGAACAGCGGGGCGGGGTGGCACCTCAACAAGCAGCCGTGTCTCCCCCAGCTCTGGAGGCTGGCACAATCGGGTCCCGGGGAGACCCTCATCCTGGCTGTGTCCTCACGGGGCAGGGGAAGGGGAGAGTAAGCTCTCTGGTGTCTCTTCTTATTACTATGAGGCCTCCACCCTCATGACCACATCACCTTCCAAAGGCCCATCTCCTGACACGTCACATTGGGATTAGGGCATCAACACCTGAATTCTGGGGCCACGCCTACTGTCAGTCCACCGCAGAACATGAGAAGAGGACTGGCACTAGGGCTGGCCTGGGGACGGTCTAAACCTGCCTGGCTTTTTTGAAGAGGGGACATCAGCAAAGGAGCAGAGGAGGAGAGGGTACAGTGTGCTCCCCTCCTCCTTGGGATGGAGCTGGCTTGCTGACCTCCCCGGGCTGTGTCCTGCCTGGTCAGGGGCTGGCCGAGACTCGCTGCCTTACTCTGACAGGCTTCAAGGATGGACTGTCTCTAGGGAGAAATGTTATTTGTGCCCATTAAGCATAAATCTCAGTCCACTGTGTGACAAAAATGTAAACTGGATTTTCAGTCTCCCTGCCCTGACTCCACTGGGTGGCAAAAATGGAGTGTCAATTCATTTCTTTGGGGCGGTAGCTAAATTCTATGGGTCATACATTAAACCAAGTCATTGTGTGTGTGGGAGGGAACAGGGACACGCTAGCCTCAGTGTTGTCTGTCCAAGCAGGCGTCTGCTGAGATCGCTCTCCTCCCACCCGGTGGTGGACACCTGTCCACACCGGTCCTGTCGACTGGCCCCCTGCAGACCCAGGGGCTGGGCTCTTCCTTCTGTCTCTGCTGGGTACAAGGACAGTTTTGCTCCTGGCTTGGGGACCTTGGTGAGACTTGTCCTGTCTGCCTGGATTTGCTTGTCCCTCCCCAAGGTCTAGCCTCTTGGCCAGGATCCTAGAGGGGCCACTACACAGCCCCCTCCCAATTTTTCTGGTCTATCCCAGGCTTTTTTGCCTTGCCAGGAGGCGGGACACAGGGCCATCATCCAGGGGAAGGAGGAAGACGTCCAGCAATACTTTTCTGGAAGCCTGAGCCATCCAACATCTTGTGGATGCTTGAATTCTCTGACTCCCCATAGAGACGCCGGAAACAAAGCCAGAGGAGGCCGTGGGTTCCTCTCAGCCCGACCTTTCCGGCTGAGGTCTGTGCGAGGCATGGAGCCCAGGAAGTATTTATGAAATGATTCATACCTGACTAAAGGAATATCTGCTCTTCACCCCTCCTGAGACAGGGAGCACCGAAGAACCAACTCTGACAGTGGAGCGGAAAAAAGGAAGAAAGAAATCTCGTGGGTGGTGGGGGGCGGTGGAGGGCCTAGGTTAATATTTCTGAAATATTATCCCACCACATGCTCTTTGAACTGAATTTGTAAGGAATTAAAAAATAAGTCTCTGTAACTTCAGACCACACTTACAAAATAAATTAGACCTCACCTAGAAAACAGTTCCCTGTTGACTAGGATTTACGGTTAGTTGAGTTGGGTGCAAACCCGTTATGTGGCAAATGTATTAAATATAGGAGATCGGGTAAAAAGACCTTTACTCCCAATCGGCTGTGTGAGCTCCTTGAGCTCGTTCTCCTCATTTGTAAGGAAGAGAGTTGGACTTTTCCTTTGTTCATTCAACCAATGTTGGTGTCCACTTAGAGCGCTGGCACTGGCCTGGGTACAGAGATGCTGGCTGCCAACCAAGTGACAATGGCAGCCGTTAACCAAACGCCTAATTACAAATTCTGCTGGGAGTAATGAAGGAATGCTGAGGACTATGAGGAACCAAGGCCCCACCCAGCTCCACAATTCTGTGACTCCGCTGCGACCTCTGTCGTTTCCCACCCTGGGGCCCCAGCGGTCTTACAGCGGGCAATTTTCAGGGCGTTGGAGGCACCGTTATGGGCATGAGGACACGTCAGTGCCCAGTGGCCTGCTGGGATTCCCCCAAGGGCACGTCTCCTAAGGTCATCTTGCCCAGGCCTTTTCTTTGAAGCCTTAAAAGGAAGGTGAACATCACTTGAATTTCAAATATTTTCTTGGATGAGAATGAAGCATTTCTCAGAAAAAGCTTTCACCACTGAATTCTTCCTTTGCACTAATCTAAATCTTTCCAGTCACATCATAAACCCGTCTGTTGATGCTTGTCCCTCTGGAGATGGAGGACACGGGCTCTCATCGCCCACCAGCTTCTCAAGGCCAGTCTGTACGTGCCCCCTGCACCTGCGCCTCCGCAGAGAGCTCCCCATTTCTGAGAAACCAACTTTAGATACTCCCCTCCACCCCGAATTCTTTCCAAGTCTCTGCCAATGCGACAACATCAAAACTAGACCCGATTCTTTGGAAAGGCTTTTACCAAGAATAAAAAGAGCATTCATGCTTAACTTCCTTTTCTGCTCTTTTTTTCTTTTTCGGTCCTGAGCAACAGCACATCTTGATCTTACTACATCTCAAATAGCAATTACACTAGTTAGATTACCATTCCTTTACTGATGTGTGACCTCCTAAGCCCTAGCATTCTAAGTCCAGGATGTCAAAATAAGATGACAAAGCCATAATGACCGCCATGCTGTTAGCCATGACAGTGCCGGCTTGGGGAGCAGATGGCGCTTTGGCAAGGTTTATGTTAAATTTCTGAGATAATTAGTGCATGAGTTAGCTGTCATCTGTCTGTACTGCTAACTGAACTTGGCTTCCAGAAATTTATCCAAATCAGTTCAGACAACAAAAACAAAGGAACTTTGTTCAGCATTGATTTCATTATGAAGTCCAGCACGCGCATCTTCTAAAAGGAATCATGGGATAAAACAGGACCTTTTTCTCACTCTGTTTTTTAAAATAAAATTATGCTGGAAACGCCAATATTTCTATAGTTTCCCATTAGTCCTTTTCTAATTCTAGTTTGTCATTTTTCTAAGAATATTAATACCAGGCAAACAAAGTTTGTAGATTTTTGAAGATTTCTCAAGTCAAAATAAATGTTAAAAACAGAGGAATTAAAATTGAGAAGATAGAAAGTATTCTACTTTAAGCAGCCCTACTGTGGTATACAAAGAGATGCACAAAATTTATAAACAGAGAGCCCTCATTGGCCAGGAACGGAGCAACATCAAGTTCAAGGAGCTGAGTTTAAAACCCACTGCAATTCAAAAGAACTTCCTCCCTGTCCAACATCTCTTGAATGACATTAATGATCTAAATACAAGGTCTTAGACTGTAGAGTCATTTGCAAAAGTCGTCCTTGTCTTTCAGCCCTCCTGGCACCGTTGCTCACAATTCAGCCCGTAAGACTTTGGATCCATTCCAACCCCATGTCGCTCAGCACATACTGCTGCAATCTATACTTACTTCTCCTGATTTGTACTCAAGAATTGTCTTGGGGGAACCCAAGGGACAGGGAAGTCTGTGACTTCTCCCCTGGTTCATGGCTTTCCTGAGTATTAGTTCAAACTATTTCAGTGTCCCGTCTCAAGCCTCGACTGAAATTGAGGCATGCACAGGGGCCAGACTACTGACTGGTTTGACTGTGACGTCACAGAGGGTATGTTTTTAGCCACAGCTGGATCCAGGTGCTCAGATCACGTCTCCAGGAATCCATGTCTCTTCGTCTCTTAGCTCTGCCTTCTTTTGTGCTGGCTTTGATATATGTCAGGCTCTCTGTGCCAGTTAGTGGCAATGTGGCCACAAGCAGGATTAGACTTGCCCCCTTGCAATCTCAAGACCTGTGGAGAGATGCTCATTAGCCTCCCTGGGCCATGGGCATTCTGGATCCTAAAGGGTAACCCAATCTCATGGGCCTGGCTCTTCTCCCTCACCAGTTCCTGGAGCCAGAGGACGGGCAGCTCCACCCAGGTCACATGGACAGTTGCTGGGATGCTGGTGGGTCTCTTTGAGAGAAACAACAGGGCATTTCTCTGAGTAACAGGGAATGGATGCTGGAGAAGCCAAAACAGCAGGTGGTGGTCAGGATGGGCTAGGCCGACGTGTGGTTACCAATAACCTCCCGACCCCAGGTAAACACAGCGGGTGGGGGATGGTCCCTTGCTCCAGCCACACACACAGTGCACATCGGTGGGAAGCTCTGACCACTGTGGCCACCAGCGTCTAGGATGGCCATGGACGCATGGCAACACTTTTGCCTTCACAACACCCAAAGCATGGAGAGGGGGCTGGAGGCCTCACATGGACAATGAAGTGCTTCTGCCCGGGGTGATGCCTGTGGCTTTTGCTGGAAGGACAGGTGCTTGGACAGAAGAGAACTAGAACATTCGGGAAGAGCCCCAGTGAAAATGGCTGTCCATTTACTATAAAGACAGGAATGTCTGTAACAGGGAAGCACCTCGGGCCCCATGGACACCACCCGCAGTGGTCATACAAGCCTCCCCTCCACCCGACTAACAGGCCCAGGTGGATGCCTACGGCCACACACCCAACTCAGAAAGAACCCAACTCAGCAGACCACCCCCTCTACCACTTCTCTGCTTCCTCACCTTGTTTCCTCTGCAGCCCCTCCTGTCTCTACAGAGGTTCTCCCCGCTCCAACAGAGAAAAGAAACGTTGGAGTCGGTGAGGTTGGAGATTTTATTCACCACGTCTCCACTTGGAAGGGCCCGGGTCCCACCTGGCTCTCCGGACGACGGAGCCCGTGTCTGGCTCAGCTCTCTGGGCAGCACAGGAGATAAGGGCAGCCGGAGGTTCTGGGCATTCGAGTAACTCGGTACCTTTAATAAGCAAAGGGCATTGTGTCTTCTAGTATAAGTGGAAGTCCGCTGTTCATTTTTGTTTCAAATTCGGCAACAGATCGGGGTTACATGAAATATGAAGAAACTAATATAAAGCAGAGACTGAGTTCTTAAAAATCCTCTTTTTAAACAGGTCTTTCCACATGCTGTGTGCACTGTGACATGCATGATTAGAGTGGCAGTTTTTATAGACACCCTTGAGCAGCCATCATTAAATCTAAGTGCCTAGAAAGTTCTCCCAGTGCTCAGGCCTGCTGCGTGCTGGGTTCACAATGTCAAAAAAGTTATACAAGCAGCTCACTCAGGGCTTGCCTCCAAAAGACACTCTAAAATGAAGTTGATTTTCCTGTGGACACGGGTATATATCACTTTATAATTCCTATCTTATATACATATATTTAATTCCTACATTTAAGAAATCATTTATGATGGTGTCAAAATTCAGGTGGTTTTCTTTAAGGAGGTTCCATGAGCAATATTTGATAAGGTCTTAAACATTCGGAAAGGTCTTAAAGTATCTTGGTGGCTTTTGAGGGGAATGTTTTGTACCAATTATTAAAGCAGAAACCAAGGAAGAATGAATCTTTTATAAACCAAGAGCTGCCCATATTGGCCCAGGCCAGAAGCCACTAAAAATTAGTGAGTTTAGGATTTCAGACTGAATTTAGATTTTTGTTATTACTCGGTTGCAAAAATGTGGCTTTTGCTTTTTTTTTTTCCCCACAGGCAAAGACAGTCTTCCTGGCTCCAAACGAATAGAACTTTAGTCAATGAGATATAGGAGGATCGTCAACAAAGGAATCAAGTTTCTACTAATAGGTGGGTGGAATTCAAGTTGCAGAAAGAGGCTATGTAAAAGCACTTGAATTTTAATCAAGCCCCAAACGTATGAACAATGGTTCTGAGTGATTAATGAGCCCGTAAGGATCTAAGGGGTCCATCCACCGTAACATGGCGAGTGGCACAGGAAACCGCAAGCATTTATGAACATGAGACCAGAGAACTGAGGGCAGATTGTTGTTCATCAGCTAATAATTGCAATGTATTGACTATTGACTACATGCAAGGCACTGTCCAAGCGCTTGAAACCAATTTTCTTGCTCTGTCCTCACAATGGTCTTTTGAGTAATTATCTCAAGTGCACCCTTCCCTACTGTGTAGCTCTGGGAAGGGATTCAGCCTCTCACGCCTCTGGTTCAGTGCACGCAGACAGTCTCACACTGTGTCTGGTATTCACTCACCTGTCTGCCGGACGCTGTCCTGGGCACTCAGCACACCGTGCATCCCTGACCTCTTGGAGTTCCCATGTATGATGGCTAATTTTACGTGTCAACTTCACTGGGCTGTTGGCTGGCATCACACTTTGTGGTGAAAGAGAAAGTGCTTTCCTCCTAGAGTGAGGGACACAGCAAAGGTGTCTTCTTGTCACCGCTCCTACTTACCACTGCAGAGGAGGTCCTAGCCAGAGCGATAGGCAAGAAAAAGAAATAAGGTGCATAGAGATGGGAAAGGAAGAAAGAGAACTGTCCTTTTACATGACATTCTGGACAAGGCAAGGTGGTAGGGACAGAAAGCAGATCAGCTGGTGACAGGGCTGGGGTGGGGAAATGAATTTCGGGGGCTGAGGGAACTGTTGTCTGTTTTAATTACAGTAATGCTTACATGACTGTGAATTTGTCAAAATTCAGAAGTGTCCACTAGAAGTTTTTTAAAAGTGAACAAAAACATGTGGCATACACATAAAATGGAATATTATTCAGCCTTTAAAAAAGAAGAAAATCCTGTCGATTGCGACAACATGGATGGGCCCAGAGGACATCATGCTAAGTAAAATAAGCCAGTCACAGAAGGACAAATATTGCATGATCCCGCTTCTATGTGGAGACTAAAATAAACCCTGGGAGCAGAGGGCAGAATGTGGTTGGCAGGGGTGGGGGAGGGGAGATGGGGGGGATGAGCCAAGGTTGCAAAGTCTCGGTTACAGCGCTGAGAGAGACGAGCAAGTCCTGGAGAACTTCCGCACAACACAGCACCTTAGTTAGCGATACCGTGCGGTGCTGTTAAAGTTTGCTAAACGTAGACATCTTATGTTTAGTGCTCTTATCGCACACACAAACGAATAATAAATAGAGAGGGTGGGAGGAAACTTTCGCAGGTGATGGGTCTGTTTGTGGTTTAGATGGTGGTGAAGGTTTCACGGGTGTGCACTTACCTTCACACTCATAGAGCTGTGCACGTTAATTACACACAGCTTTTTGTACGCCTATTGTGCCTCCATAAAACAGTTTTTAAAAAATAAATTTAAAAAAAAAACAGGAAGACTGAATTTGAATTTGGAAGGGGCCCTGGCCCTTGGAAAGGACTCACTACCCCTGCGCGGTATGGCAGTATACGCGGGCGCATTCACAATAGTTACCTTCTATTGGAGCTGTGATACAAGCTATTTCCCGCTCCAGGAGCACGAAGTACTTCGGAGGCACCCCAACTGCAGAGAAAGCCGACTAGTCAACAAGTTTTGTACCTCTCAGACCACCATCTGCTTCTCATTAACTAGAACATCCTCAAAGGACAAACAGCATCAAACAGGGAAGGGAGCTGTGGTCGCCACACAGTATTTCTGATACAAGGAGGTAGTGCAGAAACGTAGTGAATGGCGTTAGTCTCAGAGCCGCTGGGCCTTCCCGGAGCTGCAGCGAGGCAACAGCACACTCAGCAACCACTGAGCGCTAAACGCACCTCAGCGGGGTGCGATTTCCCGACTTCTCAACAAGCCCAGCCTTCCCCGCAGGTGTCGTGAGCTCCGATGGGTGTGGACTGTCCGTGTCGATCACTGGAGCTCGCTCCCTGCCACACACGGCCCCTGAAAGTTTGTTGCATTAAAAAAAGGGCGGGTAGACGCTGAGCCACGAAGAGAGCCGGGCATCGCGTCTGAACATCATTGCGCGCTGCGGGCGCCAGCTGGGCGGTACCCACTCCCCAGCACCCCCTGGGTCTGAAGTGCGGGCCCTCAAGGTGCTGAGCCACGCTGGGCGTGCAGTGCTGGGCGCCCCGCACACGCGCACACCCCCATCCCCCCCAAGGGAGCGCGAATGATTTCTCGAGCAGGACTTGTTCCCGTGCAAAGCTTCCCGGCCCTTCGTTGAACCCCCACTGAACTAACTCCCTGACTTTTTCACCCCAAGGCACACCCATCCATCTCCAAACCTGCCCAGGAGGTGGTAGCAGGGTGGAGATTACTAGGGTCTCGTGGGGCAGGCGGTGGTCAGTAAGCTGTGCCTGCCGAGGGCCGGCGGGGACAGCGGTGAGGCTGCCTGGCTCCCACTGAGGTGGGGATGGGGGAGGTCACACGAGGTGGCTGCAGGGGTCGGCTGGGGTCACGACCCTGCGGTGAGTCTGGGCGCACAGGAGAGGCACCTGAGTGAACTTGGAGGCTAGCAAACCCACGCTCTCCGGCTCTCCTTTCGGCCTCAGCCACAGGGAGCCCAGGGCCCATGTGGAGCAGAGGCTTAACCATCCTCCATCCATCAAACTACAAGGGAACTTGGTGCTGAAGGAACCCAGTCTGTCACCCACGTGGAAACTGGGTTCCGCTGGTGGAAAACGCTGATTTAGCTGAGGCCGTCCTTTCTCCCCTGTGCTGAGCACAGAGCCAGGGGCCCTGAGAGGGGAGGCGGCAAGGAGGTTTGAACTTGGCGCCATTCGTCCGAGAGGTCAGGGCTGGCCACGAGGCTCTTGTCTAATCAGATTCCGTAGGAAACTGCCTTTACTGAGGAGCGAGGTGGTGAGGGAGAGGAGTGGGGCATCCACACCTGTCCACACCTATCCACCCTGCCGGTGGGGACACGCAGGGTCCAAAACGAGACGCATGCCTGGCAGGTTATGTTGGATTCCAGGGTCGTTTCCTTAATTATAAGATGACTTAACTAAATGCCCTTTAAAGCCTCCACCTGCTCCAGGAAGAGAAGGGCGTTTGAAGGCCCTCTCTCTTTCATGGGCTCTCTGAAAACGGCCCTTATCTCGCACTTGCCCACACTGTCCTCCCGCTGGGCTGAGAGTAGCAGGTAGTCGTGAAAAGGTGCCATTGCTTCCCCGAGGTGGCGGGTGTTACTCTAGATCCGCCCTTTTCCTTCCTTCATCCGGCTCTCTGCCACAGGGACTGATCGACTTCACGCCCCTCACCTGGCTCCCAGGGAGGTCTGGGCGATGGGGCTCACCTGCAGGAAAGAGGAGGGAAGGTGGGGGAAGGGAAAGGAGGGAGGAGCGTGAGGAGGAAGAGGAGGAAGTCGGGCTCCCGCTGCCACTGCCGTGGTTTCCTGGGCGAGGTCCTTGCTTCTCTGCACTGGACTCGGCTCTGAGACTCTCCTGGATTCTGCTACCCGCTCCTTCCTCTGGCCCTCCGGGCTCAGGGTTGGTGGAGACTATTCGAGGTAGGGTGGGGGTGGGGTGGTGAGTGCTGTGGGGGGTGTTGCGGAGTTTCGGGAAGACATGCGAGGGGCAGTGCAGAGGAGACGTGGTCCCCGGGACGGGTGGATGCTAGTCAGGGTCCCAGGAGGAGCAGGGCCCCTGCAGGCCCCCAGGGATGTGTGAGTGAGGAAAACTGGGTGAGCCAACAAGGCTGGACCTGGGTGTGTGGAGGCTCCCCGCTCACCCCAACCTGAGCCTGATAACCACCCCGACGCGGCCTGGGGCAAAAGGGTGTTTGCCTTCCAGGGGGACAGAGACCTGGGCCTCAGGTGCAGCACAAATGACAAGCCACCCCTCCCCTCGTTCACTCAGCAAATGTCAACTGAATCCAAAACACGCACCAGGCACTGTTCTTGATGCTGTGGCTTCAGGGCGACCCAAGTATCCCCACTCCCTGCCCTCAGGGAGCAGCTGCTGTACTGTGTCTGGGCTCTTGAAGGAAAGCCGGGAAGGGAGTTGCCTTCAGGTCTGTCCCTGAAACACCAAAGCCCCTTAAAAGGTTTGGGAAGGCTTGGCTGCCACCTGGGGGCTGAGAGGGAGCGCCCAGGCAGGGCAAGGGTCCAAGTAGCTCAAGCTGGACACACTGTCCAGTGCTGCCCAAGGTCAAACAGAAAAAGACTGACCTGTGTCTGCTGGATTCAGCTGCCAGGAGAGATGGGGCCTGGAGAGCCAAGTGTGACGCAGTGGTCACGGGTGCCCGGGCGTGGGGGAGGGGAGGGCGTGAGAAATGCTGGGGACCAAGGGGGAGGGCGGGGAGATGGAGTGGAGGGGACCCATTCAGGAACTCAGGTCAAAGGAAAGTGTGATGGGAATAGTTGAAAGGGAACCTGGGTGATGAAAATACATTTTTTAATTTAAATTTAAAATAATTTTTATTAAGATGAGAAAAACTAGAGTATGTCTGAATACTAGGGAAGAATCTCTCAAGTGGGAGACAGAGCTGTTGTAGGAAATGAGTCTCTGAGCTGTGCGAGGAGCTGGGCGCTGGTCACCCAGGTCCCATCAGCCCCTCCCGCACGTCACTTCCAGTCCTGGGATGGCCAGGCCGACCTTACTAAACCCTTGACCCTGGGGGCATTTCTGTTCTTGGCTGATAAGCAATGTCTGCTCGAGAGAGTATTGCTTTCCCAAGTTGGACCAAGAATTGTGTGTGTGTGTGTGCATGTGCTGAATTTACCGCCTCCCATTTCTGTATTAATTTTATTCCACTTTTGTCATGAATCCTTCAGTGCTTGGCTCTCATTATGATTTTTAAATTTTGTACATCAATAATCTTACAACTAAGATTTAAAACCACAACCTCCTTCATGACAAGTGCACCCTGGGTTTTCATACGACTTCCATGAGCTGAGCCTAATCTGAGGACACGGCCGTGGCAGGCCCTTTTTATCTCCAACGGAGAAGTAGTCGCATCTCAGAGAGATGGTTTTAAGGCATCAACAATGTGTAAGATGCTATGGAGACATGGGCTGGTTCTGTGGGTGGAATCGTTTCACACGTGTGTGTCGTGGGTGAGACCTGTGTCCCGTGCCGAGAGACGCAAGCCAGTTGTTCTAACTCCATGCATCAGCACACGCAAATTCCCTGCTCTCGCGGACTGCTGAGTCCTGTGGCCTGAACAGGTCAAAAGGGAAAAAAGGAGACAAAACTAGTCTGGTGAGGCCTGGAAATCATGTTTTCCAGGGTAACATTAAAGCGCACGCAGCCGCCTGAAGAGCGCGAAGCCCCTGAGTCCGCAGTGCAAGTAAAGGGCCTGCCCAGTGGGAACTGGGACTTCAGGACCCAACCCCTCAACGCAGAGTTCAGGGTCACTGGTCGGAAAACAAATTAACTCAAGAGAAAAGCAAACAAACGTGACTAAGTAGGAGGCGGTAGTGAAGACTCTGCTTCCACCTCCTTTGAGCCTCAGGAAAGCTCTAACCCCGGCTCTGCAAACATTTCCGTGAGGAGTAGGACAGTAGATATTTCCGGCCAGTGAGCCACACATGCTTCTGGGGAGTGTTACTGGGGTTTTGCTGGTCTGTTTGGTTTACAACTCTTTAAATTCATGGGCAT
The DNA here is from genome assembly GCA_004026765.1 of Micronycteris hirsuta. Lineage (NCBI taxonomy): Eukaryota > Metazoa > Chordata > Mammalia > Chiroptera > Phyllostomidae > Micronycteris > Micronycteris hirsuta. The sequence goes on from PVJI01009128.1 coordinate 47,350, forward strand.
CACTCTGAGCCCACAGGCCATGTGAAAACAGGCCGGGGGCCTCCCAACGGCGAGTTCAGACATTTCCAGGTCTGTCTCAGGCTTTTCAGGGACGGACACCTGACCATTTTCCAAGGAGGCTCCTGTGACAGCTGAACGAAAACTCTTCATCATACTGAGTCATTTTCTTCCCCTTTAATTCCCGCTTACGGCTACTTCTGACCGCTAGAGTTGGCCAACTCTCCTTCGGACACTTTGAAGCAGATGGGACTTCTTTAGGAAAACAGTCCCGTTACTGTCCTTTTAAGTGGCTACAAAACGATGCTCAGGCCCATGGCATTCCTACACCCTGGCCTCCCAACTTCACACGGTGCTGGTGCCTGGATGTGACCAGCAAGGACTCCTCTGAGCTGGGACGTAGCCGCATTGGGACAGGATATCGGTAATGACACCACCAACGCTTGAAGTCCATGTTTCTGTTTTGGCTGCTCTTATCATCTGGGTTTGTAGTGATTTCCATCAAAACTTGCCAACTCTTCTTTTTAATAAAAGTTCAGATTTCTATAATCAAATACAGTCTAAGGTCGCGGACAGGGCTCAAAAATCATTGCATGAGTGAATGCCAGTGCATTCTTTGCGTTTCTGTGAAGTGAGTGTGAAACCCTTCAGCGGAAATGTGTCCTTTTGTCTCTGAAATGAGCATGGGACGTGCCGTCTTGTCAGGAAAGGTGTGAGTGGCGAAGAAGAGAGAGCTCGCCTGCTCCTCTGTGCTGGTCGGATCTCCACATCTTCCAAGGGAGGCCGGGACTGAAGGGGCTTGTGGATCAGACCAAACAACTCTCCTTGTGCACACGCTAGTGAGTTATTTACACAGAGGAAACTCGTTCAGGAAATCGCATGCTGCTGGCCTCTCTTTTCTCTCCGACGCCAGCCGGCGGACACTGAAATCAGAGGGAAGTTTGGAGGAGCAGGTGGGAGAACGAAAGGAAGGAACTATGTGCTTATTAGGAAAATTTATTTATGTTTAAAGATCTTATCTTTGGCTTGAGCATTGTAAAATATGTGAATGTTAATAGAGCGAAAAATAAAGTGTTCTTTAGATATCCTTCTTTCTTAAAAAAATAAGTTAATAATTCTGCCTTCATGTACAAAAGCTCCAAAAGCTGCTTAAAGATTCCTGTCCTATTTTGCAAATGAAAATGTGAGTGGCATGTGAATGGGGCATCGGATCTGTGCCCCTAAGGGACCCTTGTGTTCTCCCAGGTTGTCAGAATGCTCACACGGTCTTTACTGTTTTTCCCTGCACAGACGCGGTGGCCCGAAGCCGAGGGGCGTGCCGGCTATCACAGCCCCATCACAAAGGCTTCCTTGTGAGTTTCACCCGCAGGCCTGCAGGGTACATCCGGTCTCACCCACACACAGCACCGCCCCACAACAGCTGACTCCAGGAGCCAGGACGGCACTCTGCCGTGACTTCCTTTCTGTGAACGGCAAAGCCAGCGGGGCCCAGGAAAGCCTCTGCCTCCAACCCACTCCCACCCCTGTTTCTCTCACATGGAGCTCTGCATGAGAGAAGGCCGGCCCTTCCTCTGCAGAACTGTCGGACGGCACGGCGGAGTCACGCACGTGGAACAGACACCATTCCGCATCTGTTTCAAGGAGCAGATACTGAGATAGGTGGGAAAGGACAAAGGAGTTTTTTTTTAAAGACTGGATTTTCAAATCATTTGGGACTTATAATCTATAATTAATTTGAAATCATACTGGGTATGTTCGCAGAGAGAGGCAAGTAGCACATTTTCCACACAGGTATGCAAAGACAGAAGGCACTCGTTTTGCAACTCGTTTGTCATGCATGGGGCAGCACCCCAGCACCCCACAGTCAGCGCCATCCGCAGGAAGAAGGCAGAACTTCCCACAGCTGGCTGAGCGCCTGAGAAAACGCACGCCATGGACCCTTTGGAAAGATGTTAACAAACAGCAGCCCCACTCCAAAAAGTCCCCCACACACATATCTGGTGAACAGGTACAAATTTAGTGATTTTAATCAACGTTCTTGCAGAGAAGTGCGGATATGTATATGCATATATACATATATATATCAAAATAAGAATTTACAAAGAAGAGTTGATACATTTGGTCTAGCAGTGGGTAAGTCCATGGGATAAATCTTAAGTAGGATATATTTCCTTTGGTGGTATTTTAGTAATTCAGTTCTGCTGCATAGAAAGAGACCCGAAGCTTAAAGTGAGCTAGTCTGGGAGGAGTCCGATGAGAAAAGAGAAAGCGTGTAGCATCCCATGAAGCCAGCTCCTGCTGTTCCCTGGAGATACGAGGGGTCTGAATGCTGTGCCTAAGGAGCGTGGAGTCGCCCCGACTTGGTGGGCCTCCCTGGCCGCTGTGGGTTTTGGTCGTCTCTGTGCATTGCTGTCACAAGCAAAACGCGTGGAGAAGCAAAGTGAACAGCGACATTGAACCCTGCATATGGTCCAGGCCAGGATGTAGGGCTGAGGTCCAGACCAAAGATGCTCTGAATATCCAGCATCCATCTCGTGGCCTTGTGGACACCAGGGCAGAGGGGCCTGGGACGCTGTCTTCCTCTTCCTGCTCATGGCCCCTCGTCAGGTTCATCAAGGGGGCCATGCAGGGTGAGCTTCCAGGGTGCGCGTCCTGCGGTCACCACTTCCCTGGGATGGAGACTCCACACTCGTACCAGCCCACGTAGTAGTAGGGAGTCCCAAAGCCAATTTTGCCGAAGCTGACAGGCTCCTGGCGGTACTGGCGGTAGTAGCCTGGAAGGATAAAATGAAAGAGGGAGAGAAAATGCATCTATAATATTGCGATTTATAATAAGAAATATATATTTGGTCTTCATCCCTGTTCCTGGCAGAGAGCTCCTGAAATCCCTGGGATTTCCTAAGTGATAAGATCAATCAATAATAAGGGTGTGCTGATATGCTAAACAAACCCCTTTCAGCCCCACCTGAGTCAATGTTCATATGGTGACTTTTGGGAAGCACTTCAGCATGGGGGCTGGTCACCAGAAGAACTAACCATGTGATAAGAAGGTTGGAACTTTCAGCCCGACCCCCCAACCCCAAACTCTGGGGAGGGGAGGGGTACTGGGGATGAGCACAATCATCAATGACCAGTGATTTCACCCAACATGCCTACATAATTCAACCTCCATAAACCCCAAAGGGCAGAGTTCGGAGAGATCCAGGCTGGTGACCACGTGGAGATTTGGAGAGAGCAGCACCTGCAGAGCCCGTGAGCTCCCCACCCTTTCCCACAGACCTCGCCCTGGGTGTCTCTTCCATCTGCCTGTTCCCGAGTTACACCCTTTTAGCAGAGACTGGTTTTCTCATCAGTGCAATGTTCCCTGCATTCTGTGAGCCAATCTAGCAAGTTAATCAAACCCAAGGAGGGGGGTGTGGGAACCTCGGACATACTGCCATTGGTCAGCAGCGCAGGGGTGAAGCTGGACTTGTGCCTGGTCTGACATGGGTGAGGAGAGGCCCTCTCAGGGACCAAGCCCTGAACTGTGGGATCCAATGCTACTCCAGGTGACAGTGTCAGAATGAGTTGCTAACCAAGCACATCCCTCAGCTTGTAGGATGCCCTGCTGGTGTCAAAGAATTGCTTGGTGGTGTGTGTGTGTATGGGGGGAACCCACACTTGGAATTGGTACTAGAATCATAGCATCAAAAGTGCCAAAACCAACAGGAAAAATCCTCATTCTTACAACCTTATTCAGACAGAAGACCTCTGATAATTGGGTCTTAAAAAAATGTGACTTCCAAATAAACACAACCATTTTGGGGTGAGGTCACAGTAGCCTCTGAGGCTTATCACAAGCATGATTTGTGGGGATAATCTAGGCCCCACATGTGTGGGACACAGGTAGGAAAATATCCATTGACACTCTCTCTCTTTCTCTCTCTCCACAAAAGAAGGTAGCCTAGCCCATCTCTGTGAGCACTTGCTGCAGGGCACAATAGACCTCATAGACCTCGGGGCCTTGCCACGTGCCCAGGACCTCAAGTCTCCAAGGGTTACTTCGTGGAGTCTCTGGTAGACTCTTAGATCTTTCCAGTACACTTCTCAAAGGAAAGGGTGCTGTGGCACTTCTGACCACTGATCCCTTGAAGTACAGGGGATGGCCCCACCTCCTCAAAAAACTATTTTTGGTGACTCAACCACAGCTCCCACCTGTTGGCCCTGCTTACTCTTGCCGGATGAGAGATTACCTGCCATTCCACCAGGCAGTATACTGACTAACCAGCACCTTTGTTCAGAGCTGAAACCGTGACTGCAGTCAGAGAAACACACTAAAATAGACTCATCTTCCCCTTCTGGTAAGGGGGCGTAGGGGTAAGGTCTTCACTCTATTGTATTCCTACCTTCCTGGGCTCACCCCAATTCCAGCACATGGCAGGAGTACTTTTTGATTTTTTTATTTTCATGATCCAAAGTGCTGCCAACACCTGCCTTCAGGTAAAGCAGAGGCAGGGCCACAGTGAGTTTTCCCTTGCATCAGCCCTCCTCCCTTGCCTCCCCCCTCAACCCAGAGAAAGGTGTCAGGTCTTTGTTCTCATTACCTTGAATGGGAGGGAGGGCTTCTACGTAGGACTGGGGCCCTGTTCTTCCATCCAGGTGTGAATCCACAAACTGGCAGTGGTCTTCACCTCTCCCCCAGCTGTCCCCAATGCTGTAGAATGTATCTTTATGAAAGAACAAGACAAGTCAGTGACTGCTCAAAAAAAGGCCTTTAGGAGTTTGCCCAGGCTTTGGGGACTATGTGAATTGAGTACACTCCTTAAGCTCTGTTTCATACTTTCCATGGTTGAAAATGGTGATATGGCACCAGTCTATCGTGTTCATGAGGCCATGTGTGCTAAGTACTGAACAGGTGTTCACTAAATGGAAACTATTGTATTAACATTATAGTTTCAGCCCATGAATGGTAGACCTTTCTATTCCTTGGCTTACAAAAAATAATAGATGAACCTAACCTCGTCAGAGAATGCATTGTGAAATAATTATGAAAGGCACGAAGATCTATAAAACTGGAGGAAGCTATTTTCGCAAGTAACTAGTAGAGAGCGCCCTGCAGCGGGAGACACTGTCCGTGGTGCTGAACCGCAGCTGCACAGTAGGGCAAAGTGGTTGTTCTCGGCCTCGGGGTTGCCGGAGATGGCTGGGCAACCTCTCCTGGGAATTCCCAGTCAGGGCAGGGCAAGGGCAACGGCGGGAGAAAAGAGGAGGAGCAGAGAGACACAAACAGACTGTGGGTGTTGGGAGAGTCAGAGACACTGAGAAATTGCCAGAGTGCGGGATATTGAGGGAGACTTTGTTCTGACGTTATCTTCAAATGATACCGCCAGCATGAAAAAAGCAAAACAGCAACAACAACAAAAAAAAACATAACAAAGTATAGACCAGCTGAGGGCAAATTGAAAAAAAAAATGTGTGTACTAAAAAAAATCAAAAGTTGTGCAAATTTTGAAATAACAAATTTGTGTAGGTGGGTGAGTCAAAGCGTGTTTGTTATTCTTTGTTTACACCTCCACCCATAACAAAAACCATGTAATTTTACTTGGACACAGGAAAAAGAGTATTGCTGATGTATAGTTCATCATCTACATCAGGGGTATCAAACGCATTTTCACCAGGAGCCACATCAGCCTCGCGGTTGCCTTCAAAGGGCTGAATGTAATTTTAGGACTGTATAAATGTAACTACTCCTTAACAGTTAAGCAAGAGCTCAGCGCTGCTGCTGGGTAGAAACAAGGTGCCAGGCCAGATAAAATAAGGTAGAGGGCTGGGTTCGGTCCGTGGGGCCTTGTGTTTGCCACCTGTGGTCTACATTTTTTTTTTCTCTGCAAAGTTGTGCCTGTGTCTGGGAATGAAGGGGATGTTTTCCTCAATGCTTCCAGCTTATACTCATACCTATTATTATTGAGTTATCAGCAAAAATTGTCCATTAAGTTTGTAATAGAATTTTGGATTTCATTCCTAAAATGTATATATATATATATATGTAAAAAAAAAATATATATATATATATATATTTCTGGCTGCCAATGTAAAAACTAGTCACCCTAAAATAGAGCCTGCAAGACTGGTTTGTATTTGAGCCAGACATAAATATATTCTTAGACCCCTGCTATGTCAAGTTAGTACCTCAGAGAATCAAGTTTTTCTGCACCCTCCCACAGCCAACCACCCTCAGAGACCTACCTTTCAAGTTGTCACTGAGGTAGATCTTATACCGCAGCGAGTTACAAAGAACGACCCCCACGAACTTTTTATACCATGTCCGCTTCACGTACTGCCGGCCGTGGCAGTCTGTGTAGTCAGGGTCATGTTTAAAAGCGAATGGGATCCAGATGGGCTCGCCACCTTGACAACAAAGAACACACCTAGTATTTATTCTTGCACAAAGTCCCAGAAAATTTGACCTATTCGCTGGGCCTTCCTCTTTTCTCGGGGCTTTTCTGGGTAAAGTTTTCCCACCTCCCAATGGGCACCCTCTTTCTCTTTCTTCTCCTTTCTTAGGACTGAAACACAATTGGGAGCTCCTTTTACTTGAGCATAGTTAAGGGAATTGCAGAAAAAAGCTGTAAGCTCAAGAAAAATAAGCTATAATGGCAAATTGGACCTTGCAGGGCATGCCATCCTAACCTCCCCCCTCCACACAAAGTCCCTCAGCATCAGCTCCTGCTGTTCTCTTCACACACAAGACATCTCCTGAACTCAAGTGATAGAGGTTTCTCAGGCTTTTTTAAAGTAAAATTTTGTTGTACACTTAATGTATTTTGCTATCTTTTCAGCAATTTAAAATATTCAAAGGGAGTTGAGTGCAGATAAACTTCTGTGTTCTCATAGATACTGGCCACCCGCAATGGTCTTTATGGACACTGGCTGCTATGGCCATGCTAAAACATTCCCAGGTCATTCTCTTCCCTGGACTGGGATGAAGGGTGCAAAGAAACCATACAAGCTGTCAAAAAATTATAAAAATGCAAAACTGATCCAACATGGCTACTTGTGAGTAATTTTAACAAACCCAATTTGAATTTTAGTGATTCAACTTGATTACTAAAATATCAAGTTCATCAAGAAGAAAACTTACCTGGTGGCCTCACAACAAGCAGAGGATTGTCTGTAGAATAAAAGAGAAATAATTGACTTCATTATCATACTTCCCAGTCATGCAATTGTTGAAATGTTTATTCTAGTTGAAAGGCCTAAGAAAACTGGAATAGGTAAAGAAAAATGTAAGATTTATTTGAGAGAGGAACAACATTTTTCCTTAGTTTTTATTTTCTAAGTCTTTCCTTTTGAGAGATACTTCCTTAATTAACTACATGCTATAGGTGTCTGAATATAATCTTTTGACATTGGGTACTACAAAATAATTGAATACTCATTATGTTTTAAGATGTGTCTATCTTGGGAAAACAACCGAGTGGGTTCTTAGAAAGGTAAACATGCATCAGCTGTACAATCCATTCATTGTACTCTTGAGTATTTATCCAAGAGACACTAAAACATGTCCAGCCAGACACTTACACGTGAATGTTCATAGCAATTTTCTTTTTCATACTCAAAAAGCAAAGACAACCCAATGTCTATCAACAGGTGCCTGGATAAACTAATTGAGGCACCACCATGGAATACTGCTAATGAAAGAGAATGAACTACATTCGTATCTTCCTACGCTCAGATAGATTTTGGACCTCTGTTTCTTGATAGATGCTTAAATCTGAGTTATTTGGTTTTCTTTCTATAGATCTTTATCACGTTAATTCTGATAGTTGCCAAAAGTCCATTTTATTTTAGGAAATGCAGCTAAAAACATAGACACATTCCTTGATTTAGCACATTAACCACTGGTAATGGTTGTCTCTCACTCCGTCTTAATTACTATGGACAAACACACTTCTTAGGTGAATTAGGCGAAAACACTTTTGAGGTGGTTTGCCTACATTTCCAGTATAAAGCATATTCTCACAAAAGATTTATTTTTGTTCTGCATATTTGATTATATAGATTTTGAGTCATTACAATGAAAACTATCTTCTAATGACCCATGTTTTAGGACCAAGCTACATGTAGGAAATAATATAACCAAACAGAAGCTCAAGTTTCTACTTCAGTGTGGAGCTGGCTCAGCTGGGCTTCTGAAGGTGGCCTGGCTCTGAACCTCAGCTCCCTCCTCTCCCGTCTGGCTTCCCCTGTGGAGGGGCCGCTAACCCGGGAACCGCCTCGTGGCCAGCTCCATGTGCTGCTTCAGACCGTGCTCACAGGCATGTGTTCTTAAAGGGCCACGGCGCTCTGCACACCAGCACACAGACAATGCTATGGCTTGCAAGACTGCATAGCATTTGCATTAAATTCTCCACAGTCAGGAAAGATGTCTGCATCTCCTAGTAAAAGAAGCATCTTAGAGACTTAACTGATTGTTAGAAGCAACTGCTTCTCGGGCCTCACGACATTTCTGCTCTTCAGCTATTTGCAATAACAGAAATGATCTCTGCAACTAACTTCCACAGATAGATTCCAACTTATCTTTCCCACATGATTAGATTGTGTTCCCCTCCCATTGGAATTGGCCCTTGCCATTTCCAGGCAAGTCCAACAAAGACTGCTTTTGATATTATCATCCCAGTTTTAACCCAGCAGAAAGAAAATAATGTTTATTTTATAAAGCAATACCCAATATGGATTCATTAAATAGAAAATTTAGGAATTTACTTCTTTGGTTCTTACTCTATTGTAGTCATTATTCCAAGTTGTTGTTTCTGCAAAAAGGAAAGGAAGTGAGAAGGGAAGCCAACCGTACCTGATTCTGTAACAAATGAGACCGAGGGGCTGATGGGTCCATACCCATGAGGGTTCTTGGCTTGAACTTTAAAATAATACCTGAAATTGGAAGGAAATGCTTTTTGAAAGAGAAGCTTGTTTAAATTCTGCATGATAAGACAGATTCCCAAACTCCTGAGCACCTACTCTGTGGCAGTTTGATTCCTAGTTGTTGTTTTTTTACTAATGCACACATCAGTGCTATTTCTTCATATTTTTTCTGCACTCTCTCATTTTCTAACAGCTTTTCAAAATAATACCATTAACAGCACAGATATGTGGCTAACGGGAGCAGAAGGAGCATATTGGGCAAATAAGTCACTTAGAGAATATTCCTTAGGGCTTCACGGGTTGTTCTGCCCTGTGAAACATGTCCCTGGATGAAATGCTCCTCTCCTGTCCTGCCCTGGTCTTGCCCTTGTCCCAGCTTGAGAGGGAGAAGCTGCAGCAGCAAAACACATGCAGCAGAATTCACACTTTAACCTAATGCTTCTCCCCAGCCTGCATGGGAAAAAGCAAGCTGTTTGACCCGGGAATGGTCGTTGGCAGAGAGAGGATGAACCAGTCCAGAGGGTGGTGTCCTCGGTAAAGCAACACAGACAACAATGTGTGTGTGTCACATGGGCTGTGGTTGGCTCTGGAGCTTTAAACGAGTTTCGAGTAGCTGCGCCTCAAGGAAAAAGAAGCAAGTCTAGGGAGGGGATGTGGACAAAGCCTGAGGAGCTGTGCTGGAGGATCAGTCTTTGTCTTGGAAAGGAGAATATACTCGAAGGCACGTGGTCTGAATCAGCGAGCTCACCTAGAGGGAGGCTGAGAAGCCAACTGGGCTGGGAGTCCTAAAACCTCTCGCCATGCCCCTGAGGAGCTGCAGGGTGACAAGAGGTAGCTAGGCAATACTGGAGACCAGTGTCACAGCCGTGACCACTGTTTCTCCATGGTGCGCTGGGTCTCCCTCTCTCCTGCTCTCCCATTCCCCGGCTATTTCCAGGTACAGAACGGGGAGAAACCCTGCGTGTATGGCTCTCTGCCATTCTGCAGAGCTCACGGCAGGTCTTTCCCGCGTCTCTGGCCAGCAGGAGTTACGCTTCAAGGTTGCAGAATTGTTTGTCAGGCCCACGGATTATATGCACTAACTAAAATGCACAGCCCTGCTGGTGTGTCTCAGTGGGTTGGGCATCATCCTGCAAACCATTGGACTCCGAGTCAGGGCACAGGCCTGGGTTGCCAGCCAGGTCCCTGATTGGGATGCATGTGAGAGGCAACCAATCGGTGTTTCTCTCGCACACTGAGGTTTCTCCCCTTCTCTTTCTCCCTCCCTTCCCCTCTCTCTAAAAATAAATAACATCTTTTATTTTAAATGCACTAATGTTTTAAAAGGTGAATGGTGGGCCTTGAGAGGGCAGAGGCCCACGTGTGTTGCTGTGCTGTCCAGGCTCTGAGTGTCCAGGGTCCCCAAGGGAGCCTGTGGCCTCAGTTCCACAGAGATGGTGTGTGATGTTGTGTTTGGTTAAACGGAGAGCTGGCTGAAATGGTTGGAACAATGAAGCCATTCGGTAAAATTAGACTTCTTGTAAGCCTTTCAAGAAAGTGATTCATGTCTCATTCAGGAGAGGATCCTTTTTAAAATTTCATTTAAAAAAACAAGATGGGCACAATTAAGAACATATGAGTTCCAAATCTCAATTCACTCGGCAGTTCATGTTTTCCCAATTACACAGACTTCTATTTGGCGGTTGTGGAGTTATTTGAGGCAAAACTCTGCCGGCAGTTCAAGCGGCGGGTTTGGCATATGTTAATGATACTGGTTAAACTTTACAGATACTTTCTTTTTCCTTTTAAAAAAAGAAGAAGAAGAAATCAAAGCCTAAAGAACGACACTTATATTCCAAGGCTACATCCTCATGCCACCCCTGGGACCCCCCTCGACCTCTCCTCCGAGCTCCCACTTAAGGAGATGGCAAGAGGGGTGGCCAGTCGTTGAAGCGGAGCCATTCCAGCTCCTTTGTTGTAATGATGTGTCTTACCGCTGAAACCTAAGAGCTCTCCAAACCCACCTTCCCTGTCCGTGCAATTATTCTGTCCTCTGCAAAGCCTGCCTGGCCCGCTTCCAAAGACATATTTCCACTTGAACTTCACCTAATGTGTCAAAGTGAATTTAAATATGCTGAGTGGAAAAGCAGCATGGAATTATGAAAAAAAGTAAAGTTCCCATTTTCAAAAACCACATTAAGCTTTTTCTATGAACTAAAATATATATTTCATTCTCTGAATAGTCTCTGCCTCATCCAAGTAATGGGAGCGACCCATGCCTCGCCTCCTTATATAAACATCTGGCCCAGTCCTTTGAGCAGGCTGCATGGTGACAAATCCCTGCACTTTACGGATTAGAACACACAGACCCCGGAAAGCACACAGGCGCAGCGGAGTCGGGCGAACAGTGCCCGTGTAAAGTCAAGAACAAGCTTTGACTGTGAAGAACTGCAGCTGGCTTTGTACTCTGGCTCTGAGTGAGGCCATGGACTTCTTGTGTCCCCTGGGCAGGGGACTCTGAGGTCGGTTCCTGAGAAGCCCTGGGGCCTGTGACGACAGTGGGAAAACAGACTCTGTGGAGGAAATCCGTGGATTCCTGAAGGGAGTCCACCAGAGATGTTCTGCGCTAGGGTCAGGCAGGGGAAACGAGTACCCTCACTTCATGGTGACCCCTTCCTAGCAGCTGCTCCAGGGGGGCTCGAAGAAATCTGTGTGGGGGGAGGCCTGTGCTCGCACCCCAGTCAGTACTCCCCGTCAGGAAGCACCAGGGGAGGCACCCTGGGGAGCCACGGGAGCAGCTGCTGTTCCCAGTCTGTCCACCAGGGGGCCGACCGTGGGTGGAGGGTGGGACGGAAGCCACCTGGACTTTGCAGCTTATCTTCCTTTCCCCACGAAGCTGATCTGACCGCCCCAGGGTCCCCAAGTTCAGAAAACCATCTCCTGTCGTACACTCACAGCACCGCACTGACCAGTGAAAGTTTGTGTTTATGCTGTTTCGGAACAACTTGCTTCCTCTGCCAGGTTGTGGACAGGATGGTGGTGTGGTTTACCGCCCCCCCCGCCCCTCCCCCCTCAGAGTGAACATCCCGGTGTCTGGCATGGAGCAAGCAGTAAGTCCTCATTCAGTGAATCCTGGCCCATCCATACCTGTGGGAAGTAGGAACAAACCCTCATCATGCATAACCATCTCTTCATGTGATTCAAAACTCAACATCGGTCAGCAAAGGCTGTGGAAAGCACACTGCCGTGGGGGCGGGGCACGGAAGACAGGCCCGGCCCTGTGGCCGGGGGCGCTGCGCAGAGCACCGCGAGGCGTCTCGCAGCTTTGGGACAGGGCGGCTGTGCCGTAAAAGCCTTGTGACGCCACCCGCACGAAAGTTGGGTGTCGCCCGGTTTCCTTTGTTTGTTTCCTTTAATTAGTTAATTTTTCATCACTATTAGGGAGAAGTAAAGTGTTTTCTCAATGTCTTGTTTTGCTACGTGCTTTTTTTATCTGCCAAATCCTGAAATTCATAATAGTTTATAAAAGCTCAGTTCAAGTGAACCCAAGTGGCGCATTAAAACGCCCTCAGGAAAGGTCTCGGCTACTGCAGAAGTCTCTTGGTACCTGTGGCTGTTGTCCAGTTTCTATTCCCTTTCGCATGTTTCTGTTGGAGGATAGTATTTTCTTCAACCTTCTCCGTGGTCCTCGGACCATATAGAAAGCGGGAGACCTCGGCCCCAGTCCTGCCCCTTAGCGCTCTTTGCTACATAAATGGGGTGGCTTGATGTGACAGTGTATGCTGGAGCCATATGGACGGGCTTGAGTGAACCGATCGTTAAATATTTAGGAATTCTGAATGCTCACTGCTAGCTTGGAATTGGCCATGGTGGGAGTATTTACACTACAGAGCGTGGCAAACGCCAAAAACCAGGGTATTCTGTTTTTTCCCAAAGAACTGGATTATGAGCACACCACTGCTCGACCATCATGCACTTGGTACTCTGCCCACGTTCGCCTACCAGGGAAGCTTTCCTGATGGTCATTACCATTGAAACCAAACAGCACAAAAGCGGAAATGCACACTCCCCCGCTTTGTACCCTTGGGATCAACTTTTGCATGTTTCCCACTGGGGGCTGTAACCTGTGATTCCCAGAGGGCCCTCTGGCCAGCCAGCCCCTTGCCCAGCTTAGGGAGACGTGGGTGTAATCTATATTAATGTGTAAAATGCATCTTTCTTGAATGAGCTAACCTTCTACATCATAGAGTTTAAGTACTGGCTAATTAAAATGTTTAACGATCGCTGCTCCCTTCACGTGACGTGTGAAGGTTGTGCTGTCTACCTCACAAGGGTACTAGAAATGGACTGATTCCTTGTCAACACACAGGACAGCTTTCTCACCCCGGTGGTAGGCAGTGTTTAGTCTCTGGAAACTAGAGAGCGAAACATCCCACACTAGACTAACAGTCACAGTCCATGTAATAAGTTCTTCCAAGAAAAATACATGTCGTGTGGCAAGTGTTCATGGATATCCTCCGAGAACTGAAGGGAGGATGCAAAAGAAGTCATGAAACCATCGTGACTGAGCCCTTGCTTCTCAGCCACAGGGTATCTGTAACCATGGACACAGGTCTCACGTTTTGGTTTTTCAACAACAGACACATCATACCTTGTGTTTGGCTTCAGGTTCTCGATGGGCAAATGAGTTACTGATGAAGCCTGCGTGGACCACTTGTTCCTGATGAAGTCTTCATAGGATGCGCTGTACACCAAGTAGCCTGCACGTGGAGAGAGGGAAGGACCCCGTGAGTGTCCAGGAACCACATCACGCCAGAGTTGCAACCCCGTAGCAGGGGGCATGGAGCAGCTCTGTGGGAGAGGCTCCGGAAGGAGCCAGCTGTGTGTTGGGTGAGGATGGGCTGCAACGCTGGGACCTTATGGTGAATCCAGATGCAGGTAAGAAAACGGAAGACACTTCCTGAGACTTGCTAGTTCTCTCCTTCTGTTCCTCCTCCTCATCTCCCCCATTCCCTGGCCTGTCCCCTCTCCTCACGAGGAATCACCCCTCAGTCAGACTGTGCAGAGGGACAGCAGCAGAGAAGAGCAGTGACCGGCACACAAGTGTTCAAGAACTTCCTGGTAGAGACATCTACAGCTGGCCATCACGGGAAACACGGAAACTGTGGAAACTGTGCCTGGGGGCTGAAAGAGCCCAGACTTATGAGGGTCTTCTCCCCGACTTGGTAAGGGCTCTCCTTGGATTTCTTGTGGTTGAATACCTGTGGTTGCCCTTGACCTTGATGTTTAATGACAGCCATCAGGCAGCTCTTCGCTCTGCCTTATCTGCTATTCACAGACCTCAAGGGGTGGCCCTCAGCCCTGATGCCTGCGCAGGCTGCCTCGGAAGGCCCAGTGGAGTTCATGCCTCAGTGGTGTGCCTCCCTCCCCCCAGCCACCCACGCACCCACTCACCCCTCATCTGACCATCCACTCCTGTCTGTATTTCCCACCTACATGTTGATGGGGACTCTGAGCATCTGCCTGGCTAGACACACCTGTTACCACATCTCCCGGGGTGGCTTTGTCCCAGTCCACAATGACAAAGGAGTGGCAGCCTTCCATAGCGACAATGGTGATGTTGCGGGGGGTGTGCTGCGGGGGCCGGTCACTCTTCCTCATGTCACTTGGGATGATTTCATCCAGGCTCTCCACTTGGAAGTGATCCAGCGCGTCGGTCAGGGAGCAGGGGGCTGCTGGGTCCTTACTGAGGTACGTCACATACGGAGCTGTAGAAGGACAGAGACACCCCCTCTGGGTGCTGAAGGCTCTCTCTGGAGGCAGACACATGACGTCCGCTCCATGGAGCCAACCAACCATTCGGTTTCTCCCCGCCAGACAGGGGCTCCAAGGCCGCCAGCCCTGGTGCCAAGTTCAGAAGCACATCCCTAGCTCTCCTTAATGGATCCACGCAATTATACCTGTTCACCTGTGATTTCAAAAGATCCCACTGCCCCCTGAACATGGACGACCATGACCTCAGAGAGACTTTGATAGACCCCCAGGCTTCAGTCAATGTGACATACGTCAGGTCTGCAGCATTTCACCATTCCAAAGCCCAGACATTTGGGAAAGTGTGGATCGGGCCCAGCTGGGGTTCTCTCAACACAGTTCGTGGCCTAGACTGTCTCGGGGCCAGAAAGAAATGTACATTGATCAAGATATAGAACCTCAGTCCTGGGAGGCCCTCCCTCGGGCTTTGGAGACCCCAGAACCACCTGGAATGTCTGCCAAGGCCAGGCCTGACCAGCCCTCTACAACACTTCTGCTCAGTACAGTAATAGCTACTCACCTTTATGAACAGATTCAAGCTTTCTCTACACACACTATCTCAGCGGTACGAGGGCACCGGGAGTGCGGCAGGCCTGGACGATGTCCCGTGCCCCAGCTGAGTCTGTGTCCACAGAGTGGGGGCCCATGAAACCAGGGCCAAACAGGAGATGCTACCTGCAGCCCACAGGCCTCTCTGTGTCACACGCTGTGTGAGAAGTTACAGAGGCCAGGGAATCGGAGTCGGGGTTATACACGCAAGACTCCGAGTGCTCTCGTGTAACGAATTTCTAATTCTTTCTGAACATTTCACTGCAGCTTCGATTCAGGTTCTCATCCTCAGGGACCATTACAACGACAAGCAATTTTTAACTCCTGTACTTTCCAATATTTTTTATGAAATTAGGCCTTGGGAGTTTGTCCATAGATTTCATCAAGAAGTTTTGGGGAGAAATCTACTATGCTTTATAGAGTTCTAGACATATTAAAATAGCCAGACAATAGTAAGCCTTGCACCCTTCTGAAGAGTTCTCTGGAATAGCTAATGATAGTGCTAAAAGGATTTCAGACTCTGTCATGGAACTATAGAGAGAAAGTCAGGATTGGTGAATGCAGCCAGGCTGCTCAGTGCCACGGGCCAGCCTTAGCACGGGCCGCAGGAATGCTGCCTTACCCTAATAACCCGCGCCCTTCAAGTACGCGTAGGTTAGACACTCCGTACTGCGTACTAGCTGGCAAGAGCTGCTCTCTGCTCGCGGCGGAGCATTTGTTTTGGAAACAAAATGTGTGCTATTAGTTTAAGCTGTTCCCAGTCCTACTTAGTCACATATTATTTTTTCCCACTTAGTAATATGCTAATCTGTCTCATTAGTGAGGTTCATTAAGGGCACGGAAAAGAAGACTCCCAAAGGGAAGGAAACATAATTTAGTGAAACGGAAATTCCTCTCAAAATTGTTTTTCTGACAGACAAAAAAGAGTAAAGTGAATTTCTAGCCCCCAAGTCCTCGAGGCCAATGAAAACGATGGGAAATAACCAGGAGGAACAGGCCCTGCGGCTCGCCACCCGCTCACCTTAGAGGAGGTTGAGTAACAGCGCATAGGCAAAGCCCAGAGGGTGTCTGCTCTAGAGCAGTGGACTGCAGGAAAAATGCTCGCGTTCCCTGGAGCTGACAGTTTCTAAGTGTCTCTTACTCAGAGGTGACACCAGGCAGCCTTCTCTACTCTGTCGAATTCCCAGCGCTCCCCTGCAGGCCCCCTGGCTCCTGATGGTGCAGAAAGCAAGTTCAGTGCAGCTAAGTGGGAACGACTCCCTGAATCGCCCTGAATGGAAACTTCACTCTGAGAAAGCTCTGCTCCAGATGGGCCTCCTTGGCCAGGCCAAGAGATTAGCTATGCTCTTCTTCAAAGAACGAAAGTCAAAAACCCATGTTTCTCTGATTAAGCAAGTTCTATTTACCAACAAATCGTTTCTTTCCAGCCAGATCGAATTCTTCTTCTGGAAAGGAACCGATGGTGCCTTCGGGCGGGATGACGCCCAGCTTCGGCGGCACAGCCACAGTGGTGGCAGGCGTGGCGGTGGCCGGGGACCTCGAGGTCTCGAGTGCATAATCTGAAATGACGGCAAGGTTTTGTGACTGGGCACTTCCAGAAAAGGAGCACTGTTTGCAGTCCAAAGATACCTTCCTAAGGTCCAACTCTGGATTAAGCATGCACACACACCCTACATGCAGGTGCCCAAACGTAATTTCTTTCCAATAAAACCACATTTCTCCTCATTTCAGCCCCCTCAGAAAAGCAGCTGCAGAGAAAAGAGAGGAAGGGAAAAAAGAAACACATATGACCAGGGAAATG
The DNA here is from genome assembly GCA_004026765.1 of Micronycteris hirsuta. Lineage (NCBI taxonomy): Eukaryota > Metazoa > Chordata > Mammalia > Chiroptera > Phyllostomidae > Micronycteris > Micronycteris hirsuta. Next base: position 64,391 of record PVJI01009128.1, read on the forward strand.
GGGTTTCAGGATCCACGCTGGAGCAAGCCTTAGACTTCGTCCAGTTTAGCACGTTCCTGTCACTGGTCCAAGGTCATTCTCGACCGGAATACTTTTCCCTTTTACAGCCAGGAAAGATTCACATCAGAAAATAAACTTTTTTTTCCATTTATCATCTTGGAGCTTTTTTTTCCCCCTCCTCAGGAGAAGTTGAGATTAATTCTACTAAGAGAATTCTTTAATATTTATGTTTTTATTGTTGTTCTACTACAGTTGCCCCAATTTTCCCCCACTGCTCAATTCTTTAACATTTAAAAAAGCAGCCCTGGCTGGTGTAGCTCAGTGGATTGAGTGCGGGCTGGGAACCAAGCGGTCCCGGTTCGATTCCCATTCAGGGCACATGCCTGGGTTGCGGGCCAGGTCCCCGTGAGGGCCATGTGAGAGGCAACCATACATTGCTGTTTCTCTCCCTCTCTTCCTCCCTTTCCCTCTCTCTCGAAAAATAAATAAAAATAAAATCTTTAAAAAAACAAAAGCAAATAAAACTCTGCTCCCTTTTCAACTGCTCAAAGATAGTAAGAAAGGCGCACAGTATTTTCAAAGGTGCCAAGAAACCTTCTCGTGCTTTCTGACATGCGATGTTTTTCTAAGTCCATTTGTGTTTGAAAGACTAAACTGCTACATCAAACTTTATTATGATTATATCAGTGGTGTAATCATAATACATTTGTGATTCAAGGCCATTGGAGCCACAGATAATAACCAGGAAGATGACACGCAAAAATGAGGACTTTCTGAGTGCCAAAGGCTGGCACCAGGATGGGGACAGGATGCCTACATGAATTTCTCCACCTGCAGAGGCAACTTATGAAACACACAGGAGAGTCAGAGGGTCACACGTGTCCTGCCACTATTAGTCACCACTCACTGGGAAACTGTCCAAACAGGTATTGGTGTTCTTGATCTTATAAACTTACTTGTACTTGAAAAGAGTCTATGATTAAAAAAATTCTACACATCTGTAGCATTGCATTTTTTTAAATCCTCACCTGGGGATATGTTTTTACTGATTTTGGAGAGAGAGAAAGGGGGCGGGAGACAGAGGGAGGGAGAGGGAGGGGAGAGGGAGAGAGAGAGAAAGAGAAAGAGAGAGAAACATTGATGTGAGAACAGCATCGGTCACCTCCTGTACATGCCCCGACCAGGAGTCAAACCCATCCGAGGTCTGTGCCCTGACTCAGGCTGGCACCCACAACCTTTTGGCATGCAGGATGATGCCCCATCAATTAAGCTACCCGGCCAAGGCATTGCAATTTTAAAGGTAATTAGAAAAAGAGAACAGGGACGAATGAGAAGAGCCAAGAGGTGAAGCTGAGACATTGGTGTTACAAAGAGCTGTGGGCACGGGGGGCGTCAGAGCTGACAGCCAGGATTCCCCGGGGAAGGAGGGGCTGGAAGGGAGAGACAGGAAGCACAGGGCACCCGTTTGCAAGCTGCCTTTTCAACCAAGCACACTTTTTCTTCGGATCAACGATGTATTGGGAGTAACTTAAAAGCATGGGGTACAACTGCCCTTCCCTAGGCATGGCCGTCCAGCCCAGAGTTCTGAAGGAAACTGCAATTCAGATCACCCACTTAGTGATTAAAATGCGATCCTCCCATCAGGAAAGAAATTATCCAAATAGTTTACTTAAAATCAGTGAGTACCTTCATCATAGACCATGTAGGGCTCCTCTGTGGGTGCTGCCGTGTCGGTCTCCAGTCCTGAGAAATCATCTAGTGAAGGAGGAAGGGACAGAGTCGTCAATGCCCTGGGCTCTCTTCCCAGGCAGCTCACAATCATGTCCAGGGCCCGAGGCTCATTCCCCAAGGTCGGTCCATGGGAGTCAGTCCTCCAAGCCGGGCCTCCTGTGTTCCCTCAGCAGGAACAGCACCAGCGCGGAGAGGGACCGGACCCTCTCCTTCAAGCCCAGGGCAGGCCCTCAGATGCCCTCCCACAGGCGAAGGAAAGACCCTCCCCAGCGTTCTGGCCTCCAGCACAGGGAGCTCTTTCTGACCTCTCTCCTGGCCACCTCAGCACCCCTCACCCTGCCTGCTGGGGGAAGGTCCCCAGACCCATTCTGTCACAGGCCCAAGGACGGGCGTGGTCAGGAAGCTGCAAGGAGTCTGTGGAGAGAGTGGGCGGCTGGCTCTCAGGGCGGGGACAGGAATCCTCCACCTGAGGGCTCGTGGCACCTTCATTCTCTCCAGCCTTCAGCCTCTCGCATGTTCTAGAAGCAAAGCGGTTTCCTGCCTCCCTGACAGTCTAACTTTGCAAGGCACAGCGACATGGGTCCCTGGGCCTTGTGCGTCCCTCCTGCCTCTCATTCTGGCTCCCAACTCATGAATTAAATCTGCGCTAATCAGACATCTTTTTCTGCAGATGAAGTTTGAAAATAACATTTCGATGACTACAAATTTCTCTTTACAAACAGGTTGGGCTTTCCTTACAAAACCACTGGGTCTATTATGCCTGCAGAATTATCCTTTAAATGCAATTTATACAATTTCATAGGTGATTTCTGAGTCTTCCAAGAAGCCCTAATTGTAAGAGCCATTATTTTTTTTATTGTAGCTGTTATTTATAACTTTCTTCTTCTTTTTTTTTAATTACTTTATTGTTGTTCAATTACAGTTATTTGCATCCTCTCCCCTCCCCTCCCCCC
>PVJI01009129.1:0-66935 GCA_004026765.1 Micronycteris hirsuta
GGGGTCAGCTGCACTTGCTCCCAATCTCTCTGGGTCCTTGGCTTTGGATAATTTTGTATCTTGCTTTTCCCCCCTTAAAATTATGCTGTTGCATCGGCGAAAGCAGACAGATGAACGGATGGGTAGAGGGATGGGCAGGCCGGCGGAACGTCCACAAGGCAGTTATGGTAGAACGTGGCTTCCCGGGGGAACGTGCATGGGATTCGCTAACCAATGCTGTCCAGTGCCCTGTGGTTTGACATTTTCGTAATGAAGTGTGGGGAAACCGCTGGACTGTGGACACACGCATCTGAGGAAGCTGGAATTGCAGTCCTGGATTTGAACCGGCTGGAAATGAGCGTTATGGCCACCGACAGACGTGTGAACCACGCCCAGCAGCACCGTTCCCAACAGCCCCCACCCAACGCGCGACTCGAGTACACGGTGTACAAATTCTGCAGTTCCTGTGTTTTCCGATTTCCCAACCCCAGGGGCAGGGGGCTGCCTGCCCTTCCCTCCCCAGCTCTTCAGTGGTTTTGCCAGCCCCTAGGTGCCTGGGTTCCGCCCTCGGCTTGAAATCCTGTTTTCCTGGCTGAACTTTGCCTGAGACAAGACCTGATAAGTAGTTGGGGACACTGACCTGAGAACAGAAAAACTGGGGACCAAAAGCCAGCTCTGTAGGTTCTGGGAGCCTGTGGTTCTGAGTCTCATTTTCTTCAGTTTCCTCATTTGGAACACAGAGGTGAAGCTGCCTCGCAGGGCTATGGGGAGAAACCCAGACAACACACGGAACATTCAAGCCCAGCGCCTGCACTTAGGTGACAGCTGACAATTAGGTGGTATTATTATTCCCGTTTAGCAGATGAGGAAAGCGGGGCTCAAAGAGGTGGCTTGATGTGCCCCAAGTCGCACAGCTGGGAGGGGGCGGGGTATGGACCTCTAGCTCCTTGGTCTCTCCAGCTGTCCCTCGGGCCTCACCACGCGCAGTGAGCCTGGGGTGAGTCGGGGTCCTGGGGACAGTGTAGCTGGTGAAGGGGAGGGTGGCCTCCAGCCTGCCCCACTGTCTCCTGGGTCTTCCTGCCAAGTGGAGCAGCAGGTGACCAAGGCCCAGGCCTGTTGCCTGTGGCCTGGGCAGGGCCTCGCCAACCCTGTGCACTTCACAAGGCAGGGGCCGGGGCCTGCTGTCGACAGAAGCTTGGAGCAGAGTGATGCCTGGCTTTGGGTCACACAGCAGGTCAGTGACCAGGCTGGCCTCTGGCCTGACCGCTGGTCTCCCAATCCTAGCAGCAGCAGGGGTCAAAGTCTTGGAAGATGCATCTGGGCTGTGGGCTAGGGGTGTAAACACTGGTCTGGGCCAACCAAGAAGGCAGGCAGCAGCCCCAGGCTCATACCAGCCCTGGTGGAGAGAGCCTTCCTGGGCTTGGGGGCCCGAAGTTGCATTGCATTGACCCAGCTGGTCACGTGTCCATCCCTGGACTGGTCACAGTGCCCGGGGACCTGCGCTCTGGCTGTCAGCCCTACAGTCACACTGGGGTGGGTGGCTGGGGAGGCTGGTCCACCGTGAGCCACATGGCCTGAGAGCAGAGAAGTGGCCCCTTCCAAAGAAGGGGACTGGCCTCCAGGGAGTGGACGCCATGAATGACCACAGCTAGGAAACTGGGTCCCAAGCCTGTCACTGATTCCTGCCCTGCTGACAGTGGCTGTCCTTGCTTTACCTCCTGGGCCACAGGGGACTGGGGGACTTTGGAGGTGGCAGCAGAGACATGCTGGAGGAACAAGCCTTGGAGGAAGGAAACGTTCCCTTGGGGGAGGGGAGCATTCGGTCTCCCCCCACACAAACAGACCAGCCTCTGTCTCTGCGGGGCAGGGGCGGGGGGCCGCCTCTCATCAGCAGGTCTGAGCTTATCAAAAGCCAGCCCTCATCAAGGCCCCAATGAGCACCTATTTGATGAAGAAACTGAGGCTCAAGAAGACAACTGTCGCAGCCAGCAAGTGGCTGAGCTCAGGCCTCAGACTGGGGTTGGCTACCGCGTGCCTCTCTTTGCTGTCCCCGCTGCACTGCCCTGGTTGTGAAATGAGGTCACGTCAGGGCAAGGCCCACGTCCGGGGCCTCAGCTCGCAGCCCAGGGAAGAGGCTGCGGCAGTGCGTGCCTAGGTGCAGTGCCAGGGTGGTGGCATCCTTGCTCCTGAGGCAGCGTGGGTGCTCTTCCCCAGCTCCATGCCCAAGCCCTCCTCCCTCAAAACTCAGCTCAAAGGACGTATCCTCTGGGAAGCCCTCTTCACCCTGCCTGCCCCCTCCCAGGGTGTCTCCTCTGTGTCCCTCTCCCTGGGCTGCCCTCCCAAGCAAAGTCTGTCTCTGTGTCTGGCTAGGAACCAGGAGTCCCCAGGGAGGGGCAGTCCCCTGGTGCCCAGTGTGGATCATGGCGCATAGCTCAAGCCCAGAGCAGGGGTGAGGGACCACGGGGCGAGCGGCCCTGCGGACCAACAGCTGTGGCAGAAAGGATCCAGTTCTCTGCGGCTCCTGATGGCCGGAGTCCAAGGTCAGCCCATCTTCTTTTTAAAGATTTTATTTATTTTTAGAAAGAGGGGAAGGGAGGAGAAAGAGAGGGAGAGATACATTGATCGGTTGCACACCCGCAGCTGGGACCTGGCCCGGAACCCAGGCATGTGCCCTGACTGGGAATCGAACCAGAGACCTTTGGGTTCACAGGCTGGCACTCAGTCCACTGAGCCACACCAGCCACCGTGTGGTCAACCCATCGTGGACAAGGCCTTTGGAAGTGGTGTGGCAACAACACGCTGGCACCCTGGCTGCAGCCTGTTTATCGGACCCAGTGCCCGAATGCTGCCTGGCATGGGGTGGGGGGTGGCAATCACAGCCTGGCTAGCCTGGCCGCCCCACCTCGTCCTCACTGTGCCCAGTCCACAGGGCACTGGGTCACGGAGGGGGCAGCTTTTCAATGGGGTGGTGCTGGGCTCAAGTGCCACCTGCTCAGGCAGACTGGCAGGTGGGGGTGGCTGCCCCCAGGGCCCTCAGCCCCCACTGCGCATCCCAGAGCCTTGCCCCCTCTGATGCCTGGTCTCAGGGGCAGCCGAGGGCACCCTATTCTCTCTCAGGCCTCCAGTTCCACTTGCTCTTCAAAACACACTTTCCCTTCTCACCCACGAGGAAAGGTGACCTGCTCTGGCCCTGCCCACCACACCCGGTGCCTCAGTTTCCCTCTCTGTGTGTCCTGGCTGCCCAGAAGTGGATCTGGAAGGTTCCTTGTGGCTGCATGAGGCCAAGCACTGTGCTTGTGGTGTCTTTGGAGCAGGATGGGGACTCCCGGAGGTGGGCCGGAGGGCGGGCTGCAGGACAGCGAGGTCCAGCCGGTCCTCCGTGCTCCCCTGGCGTAGAGGCTGTGGCATGGCAGGTGGGAGGGAGAGAGGCCGCTGCCCCCACCCAAGTCCCCCTTGGCCCTCAGCCATCCCCATCCCAGACTTCAGGCTCAGTCCCCAGGCCTCACAGGAAGCCAGTGGTTATACCCTGCTTCCAGCCCTTTCTCTGCTTGGTGGGATGCCGCGGTCCCTGGGCACAGGTTGGGCACAGCCCCTTTGCCCAGCATGGGCTCCTGGGCTCCCAGTGTTGCTGGAAGGGAGGAAGAGAGGGTGGCCCCAGGCTCCCTTGGCAGCTGGCAGCCCGAGGTTTTTGGCTTTTCCGAGTGAACTGAACCCTGTCCTGCTGACCCGGTGAGGAGGGAGGCTGAGTGCCTCAGGGCTTCCTTCTCCAGGAAGAAGGCCCCTTCTCCACCCGCCTGGGGCTGGAGGAGGCATCCCAGCGACCTGCAGGAGGCGGGAGGGGCTGGGGCTGAGCTGAGAGAAACCTGGGTCAAGGGGATCTGCTCAGTCCGGGGTGGGCACAGAGAGGGTCCCATAGGGAGACAGGCAAGCAAAGCCTCTCCCCAGTCCAGGTGAGCTCAGGGCCACTGACCAGGCCCACCCCCATACTTCAAACCACAACCCACCAGGTCCTCCCAGGGTCCCCAGCGCCCGGGGCCCATCCCAGTGTGGTGGAGCCCTGTGGGACTGCACAGTGAGGAGTCCCGCCTGCCAGCCCTCAGGGTTCCCGAAGACCCCAGAGAGACCCGTGGGGCCTTCGCCCGCAGCCTCCTGTCACCACCCAGGGAGGGCAGGCTGTGGGCCTCAGGAATGGGGGGTGGGGTCAGGTCTCACCCTCCGGCTCCCTGCACGTAGCCCCAGGGGCTGGAGGGAGTTGAACATTAACCCCTTTGATGAGTGCTCCAGCTAAACAAACACTGGCTATCATGGCTGTTACTGTCAACAGCAGCTGCCTGGCTGGCCAGGCCCTGGCTCAGGGCACAGAACAGCCCTGCCTGCTGGGTGGCTTAGGCTGCCGGGATGCCTGGGTTCAAGTCCCACCCACGTGTGTCCCCTGCTGCCTGTGTGACCCCAAGCAAGGCACTGTTCCTTGCTGGGCCCAGGACTGGCCCTCTCTCCTCCGGCCTCCTGGGATGGCTGGGTCACTGGCGGGGAAGGGGCCCCAGGGGCTTGGGAGGCCCGGCTGGAGCTGGGTCTGATTGGGTGAAGCCAGAGAAAAACACAGCCTCTGCAATTAGACTCCAGGAAAGTGACCAATAGCAACGGACCACTCTTCGCATGCCAGACGCCGCCCGGCATCGCTCTGCTGCTTTATTTCATCCTCAATGGGGTGGATGAGGTCGAGGCTTCTCACTGTGCCTGGCCCAGCATTTCCCAGGCTTCCTTGCTGTTTGAGTGTCTGCTACAGTGAGGGGAGGGCTGGGTTGGAGACACGTGTGGCCCCTGTGCCTTTTCAATGTCGGGCACCTATTGGGTCGTTACGTAGGAAAGGCTGTCAAAGGAGCAGATGAATCCGGAAAGACCCCTGTGGGCGGAAGAGGAACAGGGTTGGAGCAGTGTCCTCTGCTGGCAGAGGAGGCATCAGCCAGAGGAAGGAAGAGCCGGAATCATTTTGTGTCCATGTTGACGGAGGAGATCAGCTTCAGCAGCCCGACATTTTGAAGCTGGGATGGAGGAGGTTGTGACTAGAGCCGTCTGAGCGGGTGTCAGTTGAGAGGGCAGATGTCAGAGGCCCATGGGGGTCAGGGTCCCACGCGCAGACTGTTGAGGGGCACAGACTGATGCCCGCCGATCCTGACTGCAGACTCGGCGCCAGGCTCCACAGGGAGGCTCAGCTGGCATGCTCACTTCTTCCGCAGCAATCCGAGTTGAGTGCTGGTATTGCACCGTTTCACGGGGGAGAAAACTGAGGCCAGAGAGAGGCAGTGTGCGGTCCATGCTCACAGCTAGGACAGGGCCACGACCAAAGGTCCTGCTCAACCCCGAGCGGGCGGCTTGTGCCAGCCCCAAGCCACCTGGGGCAGGCGGTCAGGCCAGGCGCCCACGGCCAGGCGAGACCCTAGATGGGGCCCTTCCCTGGGTCAGCTCTGGCCCACGTGGAAGTTGGCAAAGGTCAGGCCTTCCCTCACCCTCTTACCCACCCTGGGGAGGAGGAGAAATGACATCGGACTGGAAAGAGGAGGAAATAGATGTTTGGTTTAGAAAAGGGTGACGCTGAAGAGAGACTCCTCCAACCTGCTCCAGGTGGTGGGGGCCGTGGGGGGGGGTTACCGCCTGCTCGTTCCTGGTGGTCACACCAGCAGTGCAGTGCAGATGTCCTGGAATCACACCCACACCGACAGCAGGAAGTGTGACTGGCTTCACATGTCACAGGTGTGCTTCTGAAGTGTGACGGACCCACTTCCCGTGAAGACAACGCTGCTTCCCCCTGGTATCAAGAGAGCCTCCAAAACCTGACCCACAACAGATCCAAAGGTGAACACGGTCATAGTTTAGAGGCAACACAAGAAAGGCCCTGGTCTGATCTGGTCCCTCCCTTGAGCTTGAATTGCATTTTGTGAAAGGTCACTGTGAACACAGTGGCGTCTGGCCGCCGGCCAGGCCGGAAGAAACCTTGGACTTCGGTTGTCTGGAGGCCTCCTCGTGCCTGACTCACTTCTTCAGATCAGGACAAGTCCACCCCCTGCGCCTGCGGTATTTGACCAGCGGGGGTGGGGCACCCGCGTATCGGCAGCCTTTGGACAAAGTTCTCTGGCTCCACGTCACTGCGTGCCGATGAGGGTGGAAAGCAGAGATTGCTCTGTGTCACCCAAGGAAACAGAGACTTCCAGAATCCGCAGGGGAAGGTGAGGCCTCGTGACTGTGACTCACTGGGCTGGCCAGAGTGACCCTGGGTTCTGTGGCCCTCGAGGGCAGGGCCTTGGAGCCGCTTCTGGGGTTGACGGGGGTTGACATTTGTCTCTGCCACTCAGCACAAGCTGCATGGCCTCCAGCTGACTGGCTCACTCATTGAGAGTTAAGGAGATTTGACTCACTTTCCCCCCCAGGCAGCTCCGAAAGGTGTCCCACCCCCTTCCCCGGGAGGTCTCCTGAGTTTCTGCCTGCCTCAGGCGTGGCTTGGTTTCCAGGATGCAGGAGGAAGGCCGTCCGTCTGCTGTCTCCGTCTCCGTGGGTGCCCTCAGCTCTGTCCGAACCAGGTCATTCTCCCCGCAGGGCAGACTCTTGGTCTCTTCCCTAACCCGCACACGCACTCCCGGCCCTCGTTCAAGCCCTCCTGCCCCCCGAACCCGCGTCCTCCACACTCCCCAGCCCTGCGCTTGGCTGCGGCCCCACTGAGCGGAGGGCCTGACGTCTCACCTGTGTGGAGACACGGGTCCGTCAGCCTGGGCGCCGCGGGTGACCGTCGGTGACCGGGTGAAGATTCGCGTGTGAATTACACTAGGTCTCTAGTCAGCTTGCTTTCCCTTTCTCAATATCAAATCTTCTTCACGCTCTTCAGGTTTGGGGGCCCCTCATCTCCTGCTGACTCTGGCGTGACCCAGCGCCCTACTTCACAGAGCAGAAACACCTCCCTGCTGGGACTGGCTGCCCCCTCCGGCCACCCCCACCCCAGCTGCCTCCTAAGACCTCCCCCCCCGCCCCCGCTTCCCTTCTTGGAACTCAACCCCCATGGAAGCTTCTCCTCCTGACAGTCAGACTTACTGGTCCTCCACCAGCAAAAGGGATCCCCTCCTCCACTGCACCTCCCCTCCCGCTGGCTGTCACCCTTGCTCCCTCACAGCAACCCACCCCTTCCCACTCTCCACTGCTCTGGCTCCTCCAGACAGTGCTGCCCCAGGCTTCCTGTGTTCTCTGGGGTCAGGAGGACCAATGACCTGATGGCACCTGCGTCCATGCCTGTGTTGGCAGGGCCTGCCAGTCCTCTTTCCCTCGGCCATCTCCTACGCTCCCATGGCTTTAATCTCGCCCCCCGCCTGGGCCCTAACACAGTGTGCGTCCCACACACTGTGGCAACGCAGTGGCCTCCCCGGCCCCCCGCTGCTCCGGCTGCTGCCTGCTCGGGCCTCGGACTGGGAGCCCCTGCGACCCCCCTGCCAGCTCCCGGCAGGCCCAGCCTCGCTGTAGCGGAGTGGGCTCAACAGGGTGAGTCACGCCCCGAAGAGAAGTCACTGTCTCCTGCAACTTGGCAGAAAAACACAAACCTGACAAGCACAGACTATAAAAAAAAAAGAAGAAAATGACCAAAGCCACCTCTCTGAGACTGCAGTCTGCCTTCTGTCCTCAGGGTAGGCAGCTTTCCAACCGTGCCTGGACCGTAAACTTTGATGTCCAGGGAGGAGTGGAGGAGCCGGGCCACAGGAAGGGGGTGGAGGTGGCCTGGGTGGGTGACCCCTTCCCAATCCTGCCCACCCACACGCCCGCCGCTTCCTGAAGAACAAAAACCCACCTTTCCTCCGGCTGCTGGACACACACAAAGCCCGAGCTCTAACGACATTGGGGAGGGGGAGGGCTGGAGACCCACTAACCCCCAACCCTTGCAGGCCAGGGTCGAGCTGACCCTAACCCTGGGGCTACGGAAGTGCCCAAGCCAGCAGCTTGCTACACTGTGCTCCAAGTGTCACTGGGCTCTGCAGCACGTGATGGCACCCGAGAAACAGACATCATGCAGGGGCTGCGGGTGGCACGGGACACACGAGCTGCTGCTGGTTATAGGAAAGGAGCAGAGAGAAAACCTGAGACCGAGTAAGAGGCCTGAGCGAGTACTAACAGGAACGCCACTGGTCAGTCTGTCCCCCACCCGGTCTGCGCCTTGCGCCCTCACCGCCTCGAGTGCTTGCGGCTCCCCCTGAAGCTGACCCGGCCACCGCCACCAGGCACCACCCTGGCTTCCAGGTGCTGGAAAGCCTGGGGGTTAGCAGCTTGCCCAGGGTCACTTAGATGTTGCAGAGCTGGGCCAACTCAGGTTTCCTGACTCCTAAGCCAGTCACCCCATCATGTCCTCTCTCAACGAGGCTTAGGCTACAGTAACTGCGAGAAAGAAGGCCCCCGCCAGCTCTGTCCAATTCAGTGAGAAAAACACCAAGTCATCAGGAACCATTAATAACTGGGTTGCAAAAATCTCCGTGGGCCCAAGGGCTAAAGAGCGAGTGACCCTTAAAAGTAGCCTCCGGAAGACAGAGGGGTGGGTGCCGACTCCCTTTTCTTTTAAACCAGAGACAGACAGGGGCTCTACACCAGAGGCAGAGAGAGGCTGGGGGTCCGAGAACGCCACACTCAAAGAGACTGAAAAGCTTCAGAAACGCCAATTCTACAAATTCTAATTCAAAAGAAAACCTTGTGGGAGAAAATCACTTTGACCTGTTCTTCTCAGAGACAGTGAACACCGGCCAAACTGTTTTAATTTCCGAATTTATTAAAATGATTAACCTCAATACTGCAAGTGCATGTACAAAATATTTGTAAAAAATGTTTTTAATGAAACGTTAAAGAACTTACCTCAAATGCTGAAAAAGTCCTTTTTTTTCATTCTTTCAGTACAAGGAATACATTGTATCTCAAAAGTATTACAACTCAGCAAAACAATTTAAAACAGTAGTTTGAAAAATGATTGAAAATTGTACTTTACATATATTTCTATGATCATTTCCTAATTCTTCCAATGCCAGAGTCTTTACCGATCATTGTGTAAGCTCGAGCTAGAGTTTTACTGAATGAAAGTTTCATCGACCTCTTCCGGGCGGCACCGAGTGCGGACTTTGCCATCCCATCCAGCTCCGACTCCCGGCAGGGCGCCCGCAGGGGCGTCACCGATCAGCCGCACGGGAAGGTCGCCTCAAAGGGCAAGGCCGCAATCAAGTTAAAACTAACATCGTCAATAAGTTACTAGAATGAAGCTTAAAAAAATGGAGAAAAGTGAGAAATATGATTATTTTATTACTTTTTCCTTAAGATCGAATTTCCAGAAATGGCTATTGTTGGTATTCCAAGAATCAATTCAAGATCTGGTCCATGACCCTCTACAAAACTCCCCAAACTAAGGTGGGAATCAAAGGTGACCCTCTGGCTGGCCTTCCTCGGTGGCGCGAGTCTCACACTTCCACGCAGGGTCACGGTGAGGGCCACGCGTGGTCTGCAGAGTGCTCCGGCGGCGGGGCACACCCTGCAGGGCTGCTTCCCGGGGCGAGGCCTTTGGGTGGAGCCGTGCGCCACATGCTGCCACATGGGTACCTGAGGGGCTCGCCTGCACCGTGACACCCAAGGATGGGACAAGACTACAGAAGTGATTCCTTAAGGAACGTAAGGAGGAAAAAAGCCTCTCAATTTAGACAGCTTTTATGAATATTATTAATTTCTACTTGGAATCTATTGGCAATCGTGCTAAGGAGATTCAATTTCTCAGAACCTGGACACGAGCAGGACTCAGAACAACGGTGAGCTGGAGGTTTCCCCACGGGCCTCCGCGCTCCCTGCCACCGCCCTGCCAGATGCCACACGGACGGACGCCCGCCTCGGTGTCACTGAGGGACACCAAGTAGCAGAGAGCACGCGCACACACTCCCCAGAAACGGACCGGCCGGCGCCAACGCCTGTCACAGGTTCCATCCCCAGTTCTTTGTCCAATGATTTGTAAAATAATCCAGCAAAAGGAAAGACTGGTACTGAACATAAAGTAGTAAAATTTTGCTCATTAAGTTACTTAAAATTAATTTCTCTTCTCAAAGTGCTTCAAAAACAAATTAAATCTGACTCTTCTTTTTGTTTAACTGATAATATAGTCAAAAACTCTTTGATATTTTCATACATAAACTAACATAAGCCAAGAACTCCCACTGATGCAGTGCTTAAAACTATATATTTATAATTTCCTATTTTATTGGCATGGATATTTCTAAACTTAAAAACCTTCCTGGTAAGTTCTTTTAATTTCTTATGACAAAAATTTCTCACAACACACAAATATTTACAACATATACATTGTTTCAGGTCTTTACATTGAATTTCAAAGACAAACATTTTTATAGGTTACCACAGAACAAAAGCTGTGACTCATGTTTTTATTTCATAAACTATTATAAGTTAAAGTGAATAGAGTTTTTAATATTCCTTGTAGCATTTTACAAGTGCAACAGAAAACCTGAAGACCCAAATTAAGAGAGCTGTAGTTCATTAGATCAATGTTGCTTGTTGTCATCACATTGTTCACAGCAAATTTTTGAAAAAATAAGCACCAATCATTCTTGCAAAGAACAATTTTATCTAAAAGTATTGAAAAGTGTTAAATACAAGGTCTTTAACTTACATGACAAGCAATAAATACGCCGCATCGAAACTCATCCCGCACACTGCTCCCCCGTACGCAGAGCGTGCGCAGAAGGGGCCGCCGCACACGGAACTGCACGCTTTTTGTAAAGAGACCAACCCGACTCCCACCCGGGGCCGCACGCAGCACGCCCGGGCCGGCAAACAGTGTGGAACCGACAAAACTCCAAGGGGGCAACATCTAGCAAATAAATCAAAAAGCCAAAGATCATTGCTGGTGATATTAGCATATACTAGAAAACCTTAATATGCTGCGACTATGATTTGTTTTAAATTATTGTTTAGTCATATATTAAAGAGCTGGTTAACGCTCTTAAAGTTAAAAAGAAATTGTAGCCACATTATCGTTTCAATGTCCGTGTGGAAAGCTGCTGTCACCGCAGTTCTGCGTGAGCCTTCATCTTAGAACAGGGCCTGACGGCTAACTCGGAATTGCACGTGAGAAGGCTATTTAAAAAGTACAACAAAAATGTGCACGAATCAGACTTCAGAAGAGTCAGCACGCTGTACACTTTCTACGTGTTATGCTGAGAGGTGAAGAAACGAGAGAAGTGCTGCCGCTACAATGTTTCGGTTGAGGAATAACTGACTGGAGTTTTTATTTTGTTAAAGCAGTTATCCCAGGTCGGAGTAAGACCCAGAGCTTACGCATTAAGCCTCAAAGACTGGTCTTCTCTTCTCCGGGAAGAAATGTCGATATCTATGGAGTCCTTCCCAACTATTAGCCTCAGTCGCTTGGCTGGTGGAAGCGGAATGAAGTCGTCCTCGAAGTCGTCCTCATAGTCGTCGTCCTCGTCGTCGCCCTCCGAGGAGGAGGAGCCGTCTGTGCTCTCCTCCTCGTACTGACTGTAGTCGTCCACCTCCATGCGAGACTCCAGGAGGGACAGGGGGTCACTGCAGCACACCCCGTTTTCATGAAGCCCCTCTGTACACGACCCCCGACTCTCCTCATCCCGCTTCAGCTGGATTTTTAATTTTGTAGAACTACTACCTGATCCTGAGTTAAATCCATTATTAAGCTTTGCTACATAGAGATTATTATCATTTTCATGGTCTTTACTCAACTTGATGCTTATTTTGGAAGAATTCATCCCATCATTCTCTGGGTCATTTGTCTTGCTGCTGCTATCGTGACGCCTGCGAAGAGTCAATTTGGGGATCCCAGAGTTGTTTTCCAGGATTAACTGTGCGTCATACCTTGTGATCCGCCTCTTCTTTTTACTTTTTGCAGTTCTGAAGCCGTCTTTTGTTTTGAAGCTATCTGATGTCACCACCGCACCATCCAAAGGGGAAGGGGCCCAGTCCAAGTAGCTGCTGGGCACCCCCTCTGTGCTGCTGTGCTGGCCCTGGTCCGAGAGGGACCCCATTCCATCAGGCACCGCGCCGGCTTTCCCAGGAGAATCACGCACCGGAGGGGATTCCTCTGCTTTTGCCAACTGTTTCACAAGTTTTCCTTGTCGTGACTTCTTTTTTGCAATGCTGTTGTCACTCTTAGGACACTTCACGTCCCCCCTTTGAGCAGTGTCAGGAGCCAGTTCCTCTTCCTGCGCCGCAGGAGCTGGCTGCTCGCCACTGTCTGGGCAAGGCTCAGTCAAACCGTTTTCATAGCCGTCCGATGTAGTGGGTTCCAGCTTGATGTCAGAGGTCTCCTTCAAGTTCATTCTTGTCCTCATGGACCGCCTGGTTGTGTATGTGCTGGGAGCGCCCTCCCCCGGCGGAGGGGCCTCTCGCCCAGAGTTCTGTTTGTGCTCTCTCGCGGCGTGTCTAGTTAAGCACCCACTAGCCACCGCGGCTTGTACTGGTCCCTCTGGCTCCTTATCTTTCTTAAGGGGCAAATTTTTATATAGAACAACTTTAGGCTCTTTAAGGACTAAGTTTCCCATCTCGAGTTTCCTTGAAGCGCTCTTCTGCTCCAGCCGTTTGCAATGATTTCTTAGTTTTACCTTTGAAAGTAAAGGCTTTGCAGGCTTTTTCAGTTTCTTTGGTACCCTGGAATTATTTATGTGAGCTAGCTTGGATGAGGTAGAGTTGGAAGAAGCTGGAATTCTTGACACAGACCGCCTTGTTAATGTTCTGCTCTCGCTAGTCTTTTTCACGCCAACTGAAGATTTTCGGCTAGAAGCTGCAAAGTTAAAAAAAAAAAAAAGATGAAAAACAGCCGTGGTAACACAAAACCATACCCCAAACCAGATTCTCAGTGATGTGATCTTCGGATTATACAAACACATGGCAGAAAGACCCCAGTTCAGTTACTGCCTATACATAAGCGTTCCCACACCGTTTTCCTTCTAATCTCTGCCTCTAGTTTATGGAGCATGTATTCACTTTTGAATTGGGTATTTAAAGAGCTCTTAGTATAAGTAACTAGTTTTCACTCTACACTTGTCCTTAATTTATCGTTATACTGGTCCAAAATAAGTATTTCTTTTCCCAGTCGATTATTTTACCACATAAAAGATCTGAAGAGCCCTGGCTGCTCTGGCTCCATGGGTTGAGTGACAGCCTGTGAACCAAAGGGTCGCTGGTTCAATTCCTGGTCAGGGCACATGCCTGGGCTGCAGGCCAGGTCCCCAGTGGGCTGTGTGAGAGTGTCAACCACACTGATGTTTCATTCCCTGTCTTTCTCCTTTCCTTCCCCTCTATCTAAAAATAAAAAAAATCTTAAAAAAAAAAAAATTTAAAGCTAAGGAAAAATCATAGCTTTTTTTCCTTTTCACAAGTTCTTAGAATAATCATTTAAAATAGGTTCTAAAATCCAATTACTCATTAACTCAAAGTATGCATATTATTTGACTAGTAATCTAGAACAGAAATATGCTGCAAATGGGCTCAAAGGGACGAGTTCTGTTCCAATGGCTTCGAACAGGAAGCACAGATCCTAAGAACCACACACTGTGTTCCCAAAAGACAATCACCCCCAAGAACTGCACTAAGTTGTTCCCTTTGGTGCTGGGAGGAGCTCAGCACTGACTCGGCCCTGTCCCTCCTGCAACTGCCTGCTGCCAGCAACTGCGCTGACAGGGAAGAAGCTGCCAGAATTACCCTCAGATGGGGGGCCTCCGACTTCCTCCCCTGGTCGAGGATGCAGAAAGGTCGCGATGATCCTACGGAAAACTCCACCTGAGAACTAAGGTGACAGCTGAAGGGCTTTATACAGGCTGATATGTGGCTCAAGTTCAAGCTGCTCCCCAAGTGAGCCTCTGACTTTCCGCCACGTTTGTTTTTTCTCTGCATTTACATTTGGACCTACACGTACCGTGCTTCGCACGAGCCAACTTCTCATTTAGCTTCCCACATTCCCCACGTGAAAATCCCCGTCTACTCATTCACTAAGGAAGCTGAGACGATCTAATAATCACCATCTCTCACCAGAAACGACACAGAATGAAAACAACGCATGTGGGTAAGCCCAGCACACTGCCCGACAAACTGTTGTTTACTCCACGCCTGAGGGTTGCCAGGCAACTGCTGTTCCTTCTGCATGGCTAGGCAATCAGCTACCATTGGCTTTTACTGAGAAGAGCAAGAATGAGTAACAAGCTTTCAAAAAGGACCACACCACCAAGAACAGAGGGCTCTGTACTCCTCTGGCTCCTAAATGGCGCTGAGGTGCCCAAACCTGCAAGATTCCCAGGCATGAGACTCACTGGCTGTGGGCTGTTACCAAGCAGGCACTACCTTTTGAAGAGTAGAAAAGTTTGGATGCCACTCCACTGGAAAACTGATGTGTGTGAACCGGATACAGAATTTGCTAGAAATTATTTTTAAAACATAAGGATATTCTGGGAATTCTTTTGCTAAACAATTTCTTTCTGCTCACAAGGCTTCCTTCGAGGTGGACCAAGGAGACGTGCTCACGGAGGTCCGTGCACACCAGTGTTCTGTGCTCCGACTTCTCCAGGCAGCTGTGGCGGTCCTCTGCTCAGGCTACGGCTCTTCAAGGATCACTCCAGGCCCAGGTCAGCAGTTCTCAACATGATCTCTCCCTCTTCCCAGCCCCTCCCACTCTGCACCCGCCGTCAGCCATACATCATAATCACACACACCCTGCATTCTCCACAGCGATACTCCTCAAGTCTGGACCCAGCCTGTCCCCTGCATGAGGGCCTTGGCCAATCTCTGACAACCTCCAGGTCATGAAATACAGTGAACGCTTTCAGCCCTTCCCTTTCTTTGCAGAATGGACACTGCTTACCATTCATTTTCCAGGAAAACCCTCTCCCCTTGGCTGTCCACAAGCACTCTCTCTGTAACGGCATTCCTCAGGCCTCTGGCAAATCAGTCTCCAGGTGACACGCACCCATGCCGCATGGCTATTACCACTGATCTGCTGGCAGTTCCTGAACCACTTTCTCCAGCCTGATTCTCTCCCAAATTATCGACCCCTATCACCAAGCACCCACTGGCATCTGGACTGCCCTCCGAGGCTGTCTCCTAAGCCCCTCAGCGAACATGCTTAACTTGAACCCACCGTCAAGTCTCAAAGCTGCTTCTCCTTCTACACCTCTCCATTTGGGTCAGCACTACCACGGTCCAGCCAGCTGCCAAAGCGGACATGGGGAGGGCAATCCTGATGCTCCTTTTCCCTAACCGCCTCTCCCAATCACCCACCACATCCTGTGGAGTCCACCTCTCTCCACTGCCAATGCCACGACCTTCTGCCTGAGCGAGGGCAACAGCTTCCACCCTGCCTGTCTCTGCTACTGCTTCCCCAGCACCCCACCGCGCAGCCCCATGGTCTTCCTAGTACACACACCCTGTCACTTCTGCGCTTTCAACCTTACAGCGACCTAATGCCCTAAAAATAAAGGTCGTAGCTTTAAATCGTGCTCACATCCCTTCTTCCCACCTCCTAGTCCAGCCGTGACAAACTTTACTTACACAAGTCCTACACTCATCCCCAATTTATTTTTTTAAAATAACTTTAAAAATATTCTACTTATTTTTAGAGGGAGGGGAAAGGAGTAAGAGAAACACTGATGTGCGAGAGAAACATTCATCGGTTGCCCCTCACACCCTGAACTGGAGACCTGGCCCACGACCCAGGCGTGGGCCTGACTGGGAGTCAAACTGGCAATCTTTTGGTTCAGAGGCCAGCACTCAATCCACTGAGCCACACTAGCCAGGACCTGACATATTTATTTTTTTAATTATTATTTTTAGAGAGGGGAAGGCAGGGAGAAAGATCAGTGTGTGGTTGCCTCTCACATACTCCCTGTGGGGACCTGGCCCACAACCCAGGCATGTGCCCCAACTGGAAATCCAATCGGTGACCCTTAGATTTGCAGGTCGGCACTCAATCCCCTGAGCCACACCAGCCAGGGCTGTTTTTTTAACAATAAAATTCCCTCTCCTTTGAATATGCTTCACTTGGTCAACACTTCACCTCCTTTAAGATTCAACTTAGGAGCCCTGGCTGGTGTAGCTCAGTGGATTGAGCGCGGGCTGGGAACCAAAGGGTCGCTGGTTTGATTCTCAGTGGGGACACATGCCTGGGTTGTGGGCCGGGTCCTCCGTGGGGGCCATGTGGGAGGCAACCATACATTGCTATTTCTCTCCCTCTCTGTCTCCCTCCCTTCCCCTCTAAGGATAAAAATAAAATCTTAAAAAAAAATTTTTTTTCAACTTAGGAAAACACTTCTCCCAGGGAGCCCGTCATGACTTTCGATGTAGGACAGGAAACTCTTGCTGTGTGTCCCACAACACCTGAGCATCCCCTTACTCAGGCACCTATTTTAATCCATTAGAAGTGTCTTATTTTACAGGGATTCTGGGTCCCGGCTCCCTCCGCCCACCCCCAGTACCCCTCTTCCCCAGGGAATCACGGCTAGCTGACTACAGTGAACCACTCACAAAGCACTTGGGTGTTTGTTCGCAACAGCACAAAATAGAGCATTCGTGGCTACAGATGGTTTCAACAGAGATTTCACTTAGATTTATGTCTTTATAGTGTGTTCTCATTTTGCCTAAAAAGCATTCTCTCTTCAAAAGTCCAGCTAAAAGGTTTATCAAATCAAAGGTCAAAAAAAAAAAAAAAAAAAAAAAAAAGACATGCAAGCTGGGCAGAAGTGAGAGCAAAGTGACTAAGATGAGAGACTAAGGATTCTGCTTTGACCGGTGTGGCTCTGTGAGTTGGGCATCATCCTGCAAAGCAGAAGGCCCCCGGTTCGATTTCTGGTTAGAGCACAGGCCTGGGTTGTGGATTTGGTCCCCAGTTCAGGGCACACAAGGGTAACTGATGGACGTTTCTCTCGCACATCAATGTCCCCCCCGCCCCCAAACATAAATATTATAAACCTTTGAAAAAGAAGAGACTAAGGATCTGACTGTGGCCACCCTGGTGCCTGCACTGACATACCATCTGTGACTCTCTTCCCTACTGTCCAGCACAAGTCCCAAATGCGTAAACCTAAACAGTAACTTCAGGTGCAGCTACATTCTTTGCAATTATTATATAGCAGGCGCTGTGAATGGCCAAGTATGATCTCAATGCTAATAAGCATTCTTTGAAGAGCCGTCACACCTGTGTGAGAACCACGCTCACACGGCCCGTGTGCCTAAGACTCCGTCTGGTGAGGGGCAGAGGTTTGCACTGAGCTCCATGGTTCAAGATCCCAAGTTCTTTTTTTAAAAAAGATTTTATTTTTTAGAGAGAGGGGAAGGGAGGGAGAGAAACATCAATGTGTGGTTGCCTCTCGAGTGCCTGCCAGTGGGGACCCAGCCTGCAACCCAAGCATGTGCCCTGACTGGGAATCCAATCAATGACCCCTTGGTTCGCAGGCCAGCGCTCAATCCACTGAGCCACAGCAGCCAGGGCGAGATCCCAATTCTTAGGCACTGCCTCTAAGGTATGCCAGTCCCAACTCACGGGTAAAGGAGCCACAGCATGGCCATCATGGTCATTTCTGGGTGTCCTCAAAATCATAAGGCAGCCCTGCGTGGGCGGCAGGAATTACAGCCAGATACGAGAGCAGCAAAACGACATCGAGGCTTTCTGAGTGCCAGGGCTGCACGTGGACGGAAGAGCCCCAAGCGCGCACACTGCCGGTGTGAACAGAGGTAACACAGGACCGCACGCAGCTGACACCTCAGAACCCGAGCCAGCAGCTCCCGCCTGACGTGGCCGGCACAGCGGACAGGCCGGGCCCGAAGCAGACCCCGGCGCTCAGGTCAGGGAGGGCGCCTGCGACAGGCGAGGCTGGGGCGCGGGGACCAGCCCCCGGCCTCTAGGCCAGGCTCTCCTCAGTTCAGAGGAACTTAACCCACTGGCCACGTCTTCTGGGTCCTGCACCAACTTGTGGCATTTGCAGTGACACACATCCTGTATTAGGGCACTGAGTACAGGGGGTGGCCCAGCCATCAAGGCACAAGAGACCTAAAAAACCAAAATCTTGTCAGCTGCTAAATTCTAGACAAGCCTGGGCTGTTGGCCAAGTCCACAGTTAGGGGTGTGCAAGAGGGGATCGATCGCTGTCTGTCTTACACATTGATGTTTCTCTGCCTTCCTTCCCTTCTAAAAATAAATTTAACAAATTAAAAAGAACAGTATTTGGTTTATTGATAAATATTCCCTGATGTTCACATAGTATAGTACACTCAACACTTTCCAAAAAAATATCTGTATTCCAATCTTTTAAACTGGTGGTGTACCGAATCCAGAATCTTTGTATTAGAAACACAATTAATGCATAAACACACAAAACAACCCCAGAATGCCGCAGAGCCACTCAATGGGGACAGCGCCGTGGAAGTCCCCATATACAGGTTTCACAAGTCTCCAGCGTCACCAAGGAACCAGACTCAGAGAACAAGCATTGATTATGCTGCGTTTATTTTTAGAACCAGTGGTCCACAGCGAGCGATGGACTGACTGCTCTCATCTTGTTCACTCTGGCCACTGTAAACGGGGCTGGATGCACAGGGTTACTGTCACACTACAGAGGTCACGTCTGCCCTCTGACTCCAGGCAGCAGTAGATTCGGAAATTCACGGCATTGACCTTCGCCATCATGGGAGACACTTTCCCTTTTCTTCAGGATTTTCTGCAAGGGAGGGCAGCACCCAGTGCCGGGCTGAAAACGTGAAGAGAGGGAGAAGAGCCTAAAATAACCAGACCTCAAAGGACACTTAGGTGCCAAGAAGTATCTATGAACATTTAGAGTGCCAACACAGGCAGACTCGGGGGATCGCCGAGTCGAAACTTTCAAACTTGACCCCGTCAGAGGGAAGTCAGACCGAAGCACCTACTGCTTTGGTGGGACCAGAGGAAGGCGGCGTTACCCAGATGGAGAACAGCTCAGAGTGCCCCCAGGACTTCAGAGCTCCAAGACGATGTGTTTTCTTTTGTTCGCTTAGGCTTTCTTCTCGTTCTTTTCTCTGTATTCTTCATTCTTTTTCCAGTTTCATTAGGTCTTGTCCGCCCCCCACCCCAACCCCTGCCAAACTGGTATCTTAAAGCTTGCTTCTTTCTCCTTTTCACCTTGCTACTTTTTGGTAGCAGCTAACATGTCACAGTGCAGAGACATTTAAAATGCTCCTTTATCACAATCTAAATCTGGTAACCAGTGGTTTAGTGAACTGGGTCAGTTCCTTTGAAAAAGGCAAGTCAACCTTGAAGCCAGAAGCTATGAACTCCCAAAGTGCCTCAGCCATCCTGACAGACTGGCTGGGCACAGAAACACACGTGTGCCTGTGTGATTCCACCCCATCCTATCTGCTCGGAGGACGTAACCTCTTAATTATAGTGAAACTAATACCTTGAGAATGAATGTCGCTCTCAAACGCGCGCGCGCGCACACACACACGTGCCATATATGTGTCGTGCATATGACCATGTGTATGGTATACATAATGACCCTGGAACATATGACGAAGCATGTAAAACCCAGTTACCAAGTATTCAAGGAAAGCAGACCAATCAGTCTGGGTGAGCGCACTGAATCTGCAGGCAGGACACAGACTGCTTTTGTGGGCAGATCATTTCTAGAACCTTGTGATGCTGCTGAAGTCCCAGGGTGTCTCTCAATATTTAAAAGATCAAAACTATTGAAGCACGTACTTCAGGAAACAAACTATGTTGAAACACTTAAAAAAAAAAAAAATATGCTTATCAAAGGTCCCTTACTTACTTGCATTGTTTTTTTCCTGAGTGGTGTCTGCATCAGTGTTAGAGCCGACAGACTGACTGTCTGAACTTTTGCTGCTGTCCCCTAACTTTTTAAGCCTATTTAAGCGTTTATCTGTTTCTCTGAGTCCGTATTTGCTATTGATAACAGGAGCAGGCGCAGGCAGTCCCACTCTGGATTTAAAAGCACCAGTTCCCCGTCTGAAAGAGAAAAGAGGACACGTCACACAAGCAGCGCACTTACTAGCCACAGGCGCGGGCTCCAGGCCCACACGACCCCCAGATGTGATGAGCGGAGGTGGCCTCCAGCACCCCTGGGGCCTGCCAGGTCTAGGGCTCTCCGAAGAAATGAAACATTATATAAAATTAACGAGTTGTTATGACTGCTGTCAATTATGAATCGCCCATGAGAAGCTACTGGGCCCTGTAGAATTATGTGTAGAAAACAATAAATAACTGATTCTTCAATTTCAAAACTGGTTGGTGAAATTTACTATTTCTGTATACATACAGAAATATATTATGGTCCAAATTGTGGCTTAAATAACCCACCTGTTAATTATATTCTAGCTTTGCTCTACACAATTTAACACTACATTACTAAAAATTGAGAATTAAGAAATTAAAAAAAGAAACCAGACAATTTCCATAAATTAAGTCATTATTTAGGTAGAACGTAATGTTTGATACAAATGAACCCTAACTGAAATTCTGTATCAGAAGGCTAGGTTATCTTAGTGAAAATCTGACTTTGGGAACAAAAAAACCCCGGTAATTTCTTTAAAGTTACTGAATAAACAAATGACCATAATCAAGTTAATAAAATGTTACTGAATAAAAGACATTAAAAGACTTGCTTTTACCACAGGATAAGAATAACTTCTAACCTGCTTTATTTAACTCTTGGTATTTATATAAATTCTTCCGAAGTGAAGGTGCTTAACAGGAGAGTTCCTAAACTTCCTAAATGAAGCTGGTTTTGCAAATCTTCGCTTTATTCAGTGTACAAAGGGAAATCTCTACTCGGCTCTATTCAAAAGAATAAATAAATTACATACTAATGAGGTTAAAAAAAAGCGCTGCCTAGCGCATCTCAGAAGTGAGGGATCTGTTTGGCTAAAAGAAAAGCGTAGGCGACAGCTCCTGACCTTGCTGTCGCCTCGTGACCCTCCGCCATGACCGCAGTCGTGCCGGCACGAGGTCCCGTGTGACTCGTTTCCCTCGGGATTCTCTCCCCTCAAGGAACGAGTGTTTGACTTTTTGTTAAGGGACAACAAGAGTTCTTCTCTCTCCCCACCCTCTTAACTCTTAATGCTAGGAAGCACAGACCTAACCCTAAAGTGGAAACTATTTTTGATAAATAAGGTGAGAATTCTTGCTTTCTGCTTTCTTCACCTTCACAGAATGCACCTGGAATTTTTATTAATGTGTTTGTAAAAACAATAAAAAACTTACTATGGGACTGCCTCAATTGTTTTGTTCAAAAGGTGCACTGGAAATTCTCACCAAGCCAGGCAACCAATTACACTCAACTCCACCCCAAAATACTTTCAGAAAGTAAATCCATAAATCCCAAAGGCCATTTCATTTTATACGGATAAAGAAAGCAATAAGTTATTTTCAGATATTCCCTGTCCTTTTACCGTAACACATAACATTTCTGAAAGATGAGCCACACTTAAAATTATGCTTAAACACAAAATAAATGACTGTAGTGGAATTACTTTACCTGGAAATGAGAAGGTTTATTTTTTTAGTTAAACTCTACTATTCATATGCTTCTCTACTACCCCCGTCTCTTCTTTTTAACTTAGGAAAGTGATACAAGCTCCTGTTTGCCGCAACAAGCAAACAGCCCTAGGATACAAACACCCGAAAGGCAGAAACTGCCGGTATTTCCCACCCCCTGCAGCCCCACACCCCTGAGGTACCTCAGCTTCCACCTCTTTACCCCAGTCTGCACGCCTATCTGCGTTGTTGGTGTTTTCTGAGCGAACCAAATCAGCAGGATAATACCACGCATTCACTCAGCAACCAGCTTTACCATCATCACAGCACGGACAAACCAGTTGCAATAGAACATGCTTTAAAAGTTGCCCGACCCTGAACTTGTGGGCTATCTTTCCCGCTTGCTGCCATGAACACAGATGCTATGCTGCTCTTGAAACCAAATCCATAAACTAGTGTTCATATTTCCATACGACAGATTCTTCCATGTGGGACTGACTGCCAAGTAAATGGTACACTTATTTTTGACACATACTGCCAGATTATTTTCCCAAACGGTTACAGCTATTCACAGCCCTAACAACATTGTACCCGTTTCTCCATGTCCCCACCAGCAGTATGCGGCGCACCCCTCAAAGTTTGCTAACGGATAGTGAAAATGAACACCTGATTGTTTTAACTTCCTTGTTTCTGGTCATCATTTTCTGTGCAGCATCCTCCTTACCCTTCTTTACTGCTGGAGTCTGTCTTTCCCTATGAGCTTCCCAGAGTTTCTGTGACTACGATACTTGCTCTTCGTGTGTACCGTTTTCCCCTTCAGTTTATCATTTGTCCGTGACTTTATTTTCAGCCATTCAAAATTTCAGTATTTACCATTTCTTGTCTTCTTTCAAAAGAATACTACTAACCTCATGTTAGACATATATTCTCCTGAATTGTTCTAATAGTTTTGCATTGTATTTCAAAATTTAAATTCTTAATCCCTCCAGAATGTATTTCTATATAGTGTGAGACTGGGACTTAGCTCAGTTTTCTTCCAGACACATAATGAACAGCAGCTCGCCCTTGAACAAAGCAGGACTCGGGGGCGCCCATCAGTCTGGCAGTCAGAAAGCCAGCCCTCAGCACATGCGGACGCCCAAGTGCAGACGGCACGTACAGTACCCTCATGCTGACCTGTTTCAGGACTCTGCTCATGTCCTCTTACCTACTTGCCCATTTCTGGCCCGTAAATATCATCAAGTTTTGATTACAATGGTTTCATAGTAACTTTTAGTATCTGTTAAGGCAAATCTCCCTTTACTTTAGAAATTTTTTCTTGGCTATCAAACAGACTTTCACATAAGCTTCACAGTAATTTGGTTCCTCGTTAGACTGTAGCCCTCCGACTCCCTGAGTGAAACGTGCAGCGCCAGGGCAGCGCCAGCCCCGGTGCAGGCACCTGATGCGTCCCGACCCTCACCTGTGACTGCGGCACCTTTGCAAGACCCTGCCCCTCTGCCCTTCCATCGGGCCACCTCCTCTCACCTGTCAGCACCCAGCACAGCGTGAGCGTGGATGTGTATACACACGACCATCACGACCGGCACTGTGCTTAGTCTTGTTTGTCATGACATGGAGGCCTAACATGAAGCAGCTATTCAGTTACTACCTGGTGAACAATCCAATGAGTCCCTTCGACTAGTCTCGTCCTCTCACCTGACTGGTGCTCCTGAGAGTGTGAACAGCATTTGCAGCCAACCTTTAGACCGAACCGCTCACACAGCCTAACAGCAGCCATGCACGTGCTCTGGGTATCAGGCCCTTCTACTCGGGAAGGACTTGCATGTTTCTGCCCACTGCTCACACTCAGCCTGTGAAGTAGGAGGGATGACCCGCAATGACCCGTGAGAAACCAAGGCTCAGTAATGAGAACTAACATGCCTGAGGAACATGATGACATGCGCAGTTCCCAATGAGCAGAAGAGCTGTTTCAGGGCTGGTGTGGAATCTTGTGTATGTAGTTACACTTTCAGGACAGCCTCTAAAACCTTATTAGTGTATCATCTGCTCCATTCAATCATTCATTTAGCAAATATTTATCAAGCACCTACTATGTGCCACGTACTATTCTGGATGTTGGGGATATAGGAGTAAATAAAAGAGATAAAAATCTCTGACTTCTTGGAGCTTCTAATAAGAAAATAACCAGAAACAATGTAATTTTATAGTTAATATTTGAGTATTAATTATGTGCTGTTCTACATACTTTATGTAAAATAACTAATTTAATCTTCAGAGCAAACCTGTGAAATAACTTCTATGTTTTCTTCACATTACAGATGCGTAAGTAAGGGACAAAAGCAGCTAAGTGGCCCAAGATCCCGCAGCTAACGAAGTACAGAGTCCCAGGACTCCAGCTCAGGCGGCCTGACCTGGGTCTCTCAGGCACTTCCTCTACCACACCGTGTCGTCTCTATAAAAGGGTTTTAAAGCAGTGACCAACTACAGTTAAACTCTTTCATAGATTAAAGGGTCCTTTTGTGGACTTGTCTAAGATTCAACCAATATTCATACCACTTTTATATAGAAAAAGGTTAAGTTTTGTCCTCCACCCCAACACAGGGAAGTCTCTGGCTGCCCAGGAAGAAGAGAGGGAGGCCTCTGCGGAAAGCGCCGCGGCGCCCACCTGGGGCTGCGGGCAGGGTGTGCCCAGTGGGAGGAGCAGCACTACCCGGCGTTTTTGCTCACGTGCACAAAGCAACACGAAGCGGAAAGAACACGGGCTCTGAAGTTGGGCTGATCAGGGCTCAGTACTTGAGTTTCTGTCCCCGCAAGCGGCAGTCACTACTGCCCTCTCGCAGGATGGCTTTGAGCACTGAATGAGTCGAGATCAGCCGTGTCCAGGACAGGGCAAGGGACGTGAAATGGCCTCGACAAGCCCAGTGTGCAGGGCAGTGTGGCCTACGGAGTCTGCACTAGGCTGTGATGGAGCCTGCCTGCAGCTCCACCCAGATGAGCTCGTGAAGCTGCGTCTGGGAGCTCAGGGAGGCAGAGGCCCCTCCAACGAGGCGCTGAACAGCACTGCGGCTGAGGCAGGCCAGGGGGTTCCCACAAGGACGCAGAGTCTCAGTGGGTCACACCGAGAGGTTCCCCACTGAGTGACGGGACTTAGGAATCATAAAGAGTATATGCCCCAGAACAAAAACTCCAGAGGACACAGCGTGGTAACTCACAAGACCACTTCAGGGTTTTAAAGGGCTGTCAGCGGTGGAGCTTCACTTGCCTTTTTGGGGCAGCCCCGCTCTGGCTGAGAGAGAGTATGTGTGTGTAAGTACTTCCCACTCTCCCCTTAAGCATGTCTGAATGCCGATCCATTCGTACGAATAACCGCTGGTAACAGTAAGATTTTAAAGGGTCAGGTGCCAGTGCCCCTAAAAGTCCGAGATCCTTTGATTTTGTTTATGCATCTGGTACTGGGTGTGATGTTCTAAAGTACACGACTACCCCTGCATTTAAGTGATGAGATAATGTGCTTTAATGCCAATGATCAGGTGGTTAAAAGAATGAAAAAGCTGAACATCTTAATGAATACCATACCTTTCACAAGTGTAACACTCGCAGAACTCATTATTTTCTCCAAAAAACCCATCTCCATAGTAACAAGAAATTTCTTCCCCAGGTTCAATATCTCTGAGAGCCTTCACACATGCTGTATCTCGACCAGTTGACACAAACTGAAATAAAATTAACTCAGTAAGAAGCCCGTACCTGAAGCAGAAACTAAATACTTGAGATAAAATTTTTGTGCTTACCTTACAGTTGGGTCTGCAATCTGAAAAATGTCCAAAAGATAAAGTCAATTAGCTGCAGATAAGATCTGAAACACGAACAGTTACAGAATCTGAAATAAGCTTTCCATACACATTTACAAATTTGATAGAAGTCTACGTCTCAAGTTAAAACTACAGGAATATTTAACAACTTTGTGTGGGGGGATTATACTCCTAACCCTCCTTTAAAGGAAGACGAAGGCCTTCCTCAGTCTGACACAGCCGCTCCCACTGTGAGTGCTACTCCCTGAGAAAGAGCGCTTACTTACCATGGTTTATAAACGCAGCAGGGCCGAGCCAGAGCTGAGCACAGTTTTTCCTCGTGGAATACATGACGCTGAAGTCGTTTTCTCCATGTCTAAGTAGCATGTTCTCCTCAATTTCTGAAAGTTCGGCAATACAACCCACCAGTAATTCTATTTTGTCATTTCGTTTCCTATTTAAAATATGTGATGTTAAAAATTACTAGTAATTATAAATAGTAAGGCTTCTTTTAATAAAATAACCCTGTCCAGTAAATACCAAGTATTGAGAAGACCCAGCTCTGCGTATCTTAGCTGATTTGGACCCCACCAGGAAGCCCAAGGTCTTTGCACTGGTTCCGCGCGCAGCTGCCGGACCCCTACCAGCGGCTGGAAAGCCCTCCAGGACCGCAAGGCGCCACCTATCTACGTCTCTGGACGCCCCGCAGCACCTGGTGCAGTGCTTTGCGAGCAGAAAGGACTCCACCCCCTGCTGCACGGAACTCGCCCTGCTGGCACTGGGTGGAGGAGACCAGACAAGTGCAACAGCAGGGAAGAGCTATGAGGACAGAATGGGGAGGCTGCCACCCCACACACATGTAATGCGAGCCCAGCACAGAGTCCTCCCTTGTCTAACAGCCACTTTAGGAAAGTAAAAGAGAAACATGTGAAATTATTTTTAGTAATATGTTCCCACCCACTATACCCCAAACACGATTTCAGCAGGTAGTCAGTGTAAGAAATATTAATGAAAAAGATAATATAAAACCTGGCACGTATATCACATTTACAGCACTGCTCCATTCAGACTAGCCACACTTCAAGGGCTCAAGAGCCACAATGGGGCTGGCAGCTACTATACTGGACAGCGCAGCTCTGGACCCGAGATCTCACACCTACACACCCATCACCACCACAGGGAGCCATGGGAGCCGACGAGCAGGCCTGGTATCACCCGGAGACACAGAAGGTACACTCATGTACACACACCCTTCCAAGCCCAGGAGTAATGCTCTTTTTCAGGCACCTGACCCTAAAATTTCTGCTATAAAATATATTAGGATGGTCTAGGAGAGGGTCTACATATTTCTTTTGGGAGAAAAGCTAGGAATAGGCATCAGAGGAAAGAAGATATAATCACATTTTTCTGTCTTTCACATATGGCTGCTATTCCTCCTAATGGGGCTCAACGTTATGACTTTTATTTACGTTGGCACCTATGTGCATTTTTTAAGCTGGCAGTGTGCTACGAAGTTTCCACCCATCGGCTTCCTAGGATCATGAAGGAAGGGGTCATACCTAACCTTTCTTCTACGCCAGTAAAGGACTGACTCTGGAAGCCAGGTTTCCCATCCTGGCCTCCCCAACCTTTCTAGTCCCATCATTTAGCAGGCACCCAGGCTCAATTAAAAAAAAAGCACTTCAGTTTAGAGACAGAAGCTGGTTCAACTGAGACTTGTCCTTCCACACGACAAAGATGGGAATGAAGAACAATCACCAGATTGTGGTCTCTGGGCTAAGGCACTGGCCCCTCCACAGTGGGCTCTGGTCTCATCCCTTCCTACGACTTTCTTAGCACTTCAACAGTGATTCTTTTTTTAAATTACTTTATTGTTATTCAATGACAGTTGTCTGCATCCTCTCCCCTCACCTCCCCCTGCCCCCTCCAAACCCACCTCCCTCCCCCGTTTCTACCCTCCCCCTTGGTCTGACCATGTGTCCTCTGTAGTAGTTCCTGAAAACCCTTCTCCCCACAGTCCCCTTCCCCCTCCCCTCTGGCTATCAACAGTCATTTAAGAGAGAATTTAAATAAAATAACTTTGTGAGTTTATACTAGTAGAATAGTTACCACTCTTTTGTTGCTACTATCTTGGCTCCATTTTGTTCTGACGAGTATCTATTACAGGGTAGTATTTCAAATCCACTGTCAGTTGCAAACATTCGCAAGTAAATGAACACCTAAAACAGAAAACATTCGACATTAACTTTATATTGTTTATCCTGCTAGACATTCTTGGAATTATAAAAGCAAACCACCACCACCAACATAAAAACATTTAAGATCCTCAAGTAACAAACTTTGTTGACATTTTAAAATTTCACATATGTAAGTACCTAATGGCTTGGCTATGTTACTTTAAAAGTTCACAAAGAGGCCCGGCTGGTATAGCTCAGTGGATTGAGCGCGGGCTGCGAACCAAAGGGTAACTGGTTCAATTCCCAGTCAGGGCACATGCCTGGGTTGCGGGCCAGGTCCCCGGTGAGGGCCATGTGAGAGGCAACCATACATTGCTGTTTCTCTCCCTCTCTGTCTCCCTCCATTCCCCTCTCTCTAAAAATAAAAATAAATAAATAAAAAAAAAGTTCACAAAGAACTTGTAGATGATAGTTTTCTCTTTGGATGATCATACAAATGATCTTGTATATTATTGGATCTTCATACAATTACTTTTACAAAAAATTTATTTATATTTAGAGAAAGGAGAGGAGGGAGAAAGAGGGAGAGAAACACTGATGTGAGAAACCATCGATCGGTTGCTTCTCACGTGTGCCTCGACCAGGGACTAAACCCACAACCCAGGCCTGTGCCCTGACCAGGAATTGAACCGGTGACCTTTTGCCCTGCGGGATGATGCCCAACCAACTAAGCCATGCTGGTCAGAGCCGAAAACTTGATTTCAAGTTTCAGTGTTCACCAAAATTTAGGCCTTGGTTTCTTTCACTCTTATCCAAACAGATAAATAGTATTAATCTTATTAATAAACCTACATGTTCCTTGAATAATTTCTCCTGCATTTTGTTCTTGTTGAGAAAATAGTGCCGTGCCCATTCGCCTGAAGTCAAACATTTGAAAGCTTTCTCCAAGTGCTCATCTTTTTTAAAACGTTCAATTACTTCCTTTAGTTCTTCTTGCCTCCCTTTAATAGGCCGAAATCTGTGGAGAAAAAAAATCAAGACAATAACTCTAGTTATCTGCCATCATCCTTGGGACACTGTTAAGAGATCTTGAGAAAGAGAGAACCTAAAAACCGCCAGACATAACAAAAGAGATCAATAATCTTGGTAATTACTATGCAAGTAATACTGATGACCAGGAAACACAACTTCCCTTTCTTCAAACTGCATTTTAATGTTTTTGTTTCACTACTTTCTGAGTAACTGCTGACGCCAGCGCGCGCGCCGATTCGGGCTTGCACTAGCCATCCACTACGGAAGGCACGAAACGGAAGGCCTACACTAGCACTTGTTCAACTGTGTTAGAATGACAAGGTTTTTTTAAAAAAACATGCAGAATTAAGCCAGAAGAGTGCCAGGCAATGAGGTTCAGAAGAATGAGAAGCAAACAAAATCATGCTGCGAATAGAACATTCTCTACGTACAGTTAGAAAACCCCCAAACCAAGCACCCCAGCAGGCCCGGAAACACACCTTGATGTTTCAGCACCATGCCAAATTAGTCTCCGACCACTGCAGTCAGAGGACAAGGACCGCAAAAGTACGGCTCTAGCAGTGAGACTGCCATATGGGTGACGCGAGCAAAAAGTGCTGACATAGAATAATAAAAAGCTTCTAGTGTAAAATCAGCTATAATGACTTCAGAATACTGTATTTCCAGTCATAAAATAACACGATACAATCATGATCCAAATAAAACTTAGGTTTGCAAGCCCCTCATTCTAAAGTTGTGTTCTCAATAAAACATGTATTGTAATTAAAGGTACTTGGATCCTAATTTAAAAACTTTTGCTCATGTCAGTTTCATTTGGTTTATTTTCCCAAATAAAGTTGTTGTGTTTTTAAATGATGAGTGATTTTTATTCTTTTTGTGCTTTTAAAAAAAAGATTTTACTTATTTATTTTTAGACAGAAGGGGAGGGAGAAAGAGAGGGACAGAAACACCAATGTGTGGTTGCCTCTCACATGGCCCTCACGGGGACCTGGCCTGCAACCCAGGCATGTGCCCTGACTGGGAATCGAACCGGTGACCCTTTGGTTCGCAGCCTGCGCTCAATCCACTGAGCTACACCAGCCAGGACCCATATGAAGTTTTCTTGTTTTTTTTTTTTTAAATCCAGCCAAAAAAGGAATTGCACACTGCTATTCCAAAAGAACAAGTTAAAAAAAATATTAAAGGCCAAGGAGAAAAAGATGTGAACTATGCCCCTTAACTCTAAGAATTAAAATTGCATACCTCATAAACATGAAAATGTTAAATCTGAGATAAAATCTAGCATAAACTCCACGAAAGTAAGCATTCAAGCAGAATTTTTTTCTAGATAAGCTATCATAAATGTATTCATAACATTTCAGTAAGATTTTAAGCCACATTTCACCAAGGATTATTTATTAGGTGCTGTGTACACAGGTGCTATGGTGAAAAATAGAAGAGACAGACTGGCCACTGCTCTCTTTTTTAAAAAATTTATTTATTGATTTTAGAGGAAGAGGAAGGGAGGGAGGGAGAGAGAGAGAGAAACATCAATTAGGTCTTCCACTATGCATTCACTGGTTGGTTCTAGTATGTACCCTGACCAAGGATCGAACTGGCAACCTTGGTGTATTGGGACGATGCCCTAACCAACTGAGCACCTAGCCAGGGATGGCCAAAGCTCTTAAATGAAAAATTTAATTTGGACTAAAAGACGTACACATGCATCAAACAGTTAAGCAAGGCATCGATATGCAAATGCATGTTAATACAGTACAAACGACACTGCCATAGCACACTTTAAAGTATGGACATTAGAAGTGAAGTGAAGATTTGTTTGGGAAGGAGTCTGCAGTTCAGATTGGTAGGGGCAGTAAGGTGAGTTGTGACTTCAGCTTTCTAGAACATTACTGTAGGCAGGAAAGAATGAAAGGAGGGCAGGCGAAGTGAGAGGGGATTTAGGCAGAGGAGCCTAGTAACGCCAGATTCAGAGAGAGGAACAGGGGCTGAAGGAACCAGTGGGGCAACAGGAAAGTCCCAGAACAGGACGAGAGAGGACGTGAGGTCTGCTGGGATCTCTGGGGGACTTCAGATATGTTAATGCATGCTGACATTATTAGGGACTTACTAGCTTCTGACTCTAATTTCAGTAAGTCCTCACAACTACTGAGCAAAACCATATGAAAAGAGTTTAAACACACCCCAGAGATACCACATGAAAAAATGACAAGGCCTTATTTTATTCCATTTTCAATTAATTGGCACACTTGCCCAGACAGACTAAGGAGTGGAAACCCTTTAAACAATCAGAATGTCTTTAACTGGGACTGTCAGGATATGGTGTTGGAGAACCACCACTAAGAATAATCTAAGAATCACCACTACTAAGAATAATCAAAATAATCTAAGAATTTGCAGAATTGTGAAAGTATCTAAACTTCCACAGTTGTAACACTAAGTTACCCTTCTTGCTGCAAGCCTACGCTGGGAGTATCTGCATATGAAGGACAGAGAAAGCTACCAAGCAGCCGTTAGCTAAGGCATGCTGCCTCACACAACACGAAACAGGGCATGGCGGGAAACAGAGAGCCCATGTTCTGTGCAGCGAACAGAAAAGCAATACTTCATTTGAGCAAATACAACGTATAAGCCACAATGTTAGCGGCAGGGCTGCAAATGACAGAAAGAGCCAAGCAATCTTGGTATGTCCAACATGGAACTGAGCAGCGGTGACTCGCTATTTTAAAATAATAGCATGGCCGAACACATTAGCAAACTAGTTAGAGCCAGGGCTAAATTCACCCAGTGCTTTAAGAACACGGCAGAAAAAGAGGTTAAAAACATGGACTGGACACTGGCTGCCCCTATAGGCTCGGTGTGTGCCCTCCGCGTCCTGAACTGCCCCTTCCCACCTAACGACGCCCTTCAGCTCTCAGCAGTTTGTTACTCTTTGCTCAGGATGCACTTTATGTGCGAAAACCAACACAATATGATGAACTCTTGACTGAGCAATACTCTGCCTTCCACCTTCCGTGTTGACTTTTGTTTCTGCCTTCCTGACTTCCATCAGCTCAAACAAAAACAAAACCCCCCAAAATGCTACTTGCTACCCGCTAGCAAGAACCTCCATTTCAGGGTTGGGGGGAAAAGGCAGAAACCTGGACTTGAACAACAACAACAACAACAAGTAGAATAGTTGAAATTAAGGCCTTCCTTAAAAAAAAAAACAACAACCCTCCATTTCACTTAAAATATAATTATGAAAACTTCCTATCATAGTTGGTTGCTACAGGCGTGAAATGAAAGGCAAAGAAAGAAGAAAATGGTTCTGGGTGCAGAGGGCCATTTTCAAAAATCCAAAAAAATACATCAAAATCAACTGACACTTTGACAGTTGAAGTGAAATCCCATGATAACAAATACTGTGGGAAAATAAAAATTATGTTAGAACATAAGATTGTTATAATTATTAGGGCCAGAGCAAACGACACTAAGGACCTCAGACAAAATTAAAATAATTTTTTTAAAAAGGATTCTATTTATTTCTAGAAAGAGGGGAGAGGGAAGGAGAAACAGGGAGAGAAACATCAACGTGTGAGAGAAGCACTGATCCGCTGCCTCCTGCACACCCTCAGCCAGGGACCTGGCCCGCAACCCAGGCCTGTGCCCTGGCCATTTTGATTCGAGGCCAGCACTCAATTCACTGAGTGACACCAGCCAGGACATAAAATAATTTTCTATTATTGAGTAGAAAGACACCCTCTGCCCTCTCCTTAATCCCAAACGCTCTGAATCTCCCATACAAACTGCATAAAGCTGTCCTTACACCATGCTTCTTAAAGCTAGAAGGAAATTTAGACTGTCAAACACAGCCCTCTTGTTCCATAAACGAGGAAAAGGCGGCTCACAGAGGCTAATGAAGGGAAGCCTTTTGCGAGCCTGCTCTTGTGTGGACTCGGAGGGCCCTCTGGTGGTGGCATTTCACATTGGAACAGGATCTGACTTGTGTTTGCCACGGAGCACCAGCCGGCAGGGGGGCAAGAAAAACAGGCATCTGGTATTTCCAAGTAGGTACGCCCCTTCTCCCTCTTTAACACAAAATCTGCTACTTTCAATAAATATTTTTTTCTCTTCCCACAACTCTGATTAATGGCTGCTGTAAAAATTTTTTTTAGCGGGCCAGGGAGTGGTGCAGGAAAAACGGAGACAACTGTACTTGAACAACATTAAAATTTTTTTTTAATTAGAAAGGAAAACCCTGCCTGGTGCAGTTCAGTGGACTGAGC
This sequence comes from Micronycteris hirsuta, assembly GCA_004026765.1. Taxonomy (NCBI): domain Eukaryota; kingdom Metazoa; phylum Chordata; class Mammalia; order Chiroptera; family Phyllostomidae; genus Micronycteris; species Micronycteris hirsuta. Next base: position 32,798 of record PVJI01009129.1, read on the forward strand.
GCACGCCTGCAAACCAAAGGGTCACCAGTTCGATTCTCAGTCAGGGCACATGCCTGGGTTGTAGGCCAGGTCCCCAGTAGGGGGCGTGCTAGAGGCAACCACACACTGATGCTTCTCTCCCTTCGTCCTTCCCTTCCCCTCTGTCTAAAAATAAATAAGAAAAAAAAATTTTTTTATTAAAAAGAAGTTAAAAGAAATGTCATTTACAATCATTTACTATTAAAAGGGATAGAAAAAATATGAATTCACACTCCCACACACCTGTTCCCCACTCTTTCCAGAGACTGACTTCCCAGGTTTTCTTGCTATTTGGTTTTTCTGTTTCCAAACCCAAGAGAACACTGTGGCAAGGAAGAAAGGTTGCAGATCTGTATTAGCTGTACTACCGTCCCTTCCATTAGCATGTACAACCAAGAGCTGACTGGAGGAAGGGAGGGAGGGAAGGGAGGGGCGGAAAAAAGGGAGCAAGGGAAGGGGACAGGAAGAGAAAAATGCTCAAATATTGTAAGATATAAAATAACAAAACCACGAGGCAACATTGTGAACACATTTCCCTCTCTGAAGAAAGGTTAACGGCAAGCTGAGGGCTGGCAGGTGCCGAGCTCTTCGTGCCTTCTTCACCTGCGAACAGACAACAACCAGAAACACACCCGGCTGAGTCCTGCACTCCGCGCTCAGCTCATCCCAGGGAGTGACTTCTGATCTTTTCATGAAAAGATTTCTCTTAAAATTACCGTTACGGAGTACAAGTGGTTTTTAAAACACAGCCATGACGAAGACCAAACCGTTTTAAAAGGTTTGCGAAACGCCCTGCAATTCATGTTCACGCCGACACCCCCAACACTTAAGATAAAAGAACATCACAAAGGGCGCAACAGGTTAGCGGGCGTCTTATCATTGTTTGCAACGCACTCTACCTACCTCACAGGGTTGTTGTGAGGAAAACTGTCAGATTTTGAAAAATGCCTTGAGCTCCTCGAAGGAAAGGCGCTATATAAATGCAAAAACAAACAACAATAATAAAAAACTATTTGTACAATCTGTACTTGCAATCTCTAAACAGACTTACAATATTAGCTGCAGCAGAAATCCTTAACACTGAAACCCCAGAACTCCATGAAGCCGCGGGCAGTCTCAGCACGAGGAAAGCCCGGAGGTCCCCCTTCCCGATGACGTCATTCCACCCTGTTACACTGAATTAGAAGATCTAAGAATTTCTTTAGGCTTTCTGGCCAAGCACTTGATTTCACAGTGGCATTTACAATGGCTTATAAATTCATACCCAACAGTGGATGTGAATGACCAAATACATAAATAAGTGAAATAAAATGAGATGGCTACAGGAGTGCAAGGGTGAGTAAGGACTGTACAGACGGACATTTGGATCAGAAAAATCAAGAGAAGTTCCAAAGAAAAAGTACCCTGAGATGACCCCTCATTTCTTTGTAACATTACTCCTGCTCTGCTCACCTGAAACTCCCCCGCTCCTCATGACACTGTCAAATCTCTGGGTTCTGGAGCCTGAACAAGGGGCACTTGCCCTGGCTTTACAACATCCACTGCCCTACTCTGATTTTTAAAAATCAGAGGTATTACTAACAATCATTCTCCAGCTAAAAGGAAAAATTTTTTTTTTAAAGATTTTATTTATTTATTTTTAGAGAGAAGGAAAGGGAGGGAGACAGAGAGGGAGAGAAACAGCAATGTATGGTTGCCTCTCACATGGCCCTCACGGGGACCCGTCCCGCAGCCCAGGCATGTGCCCTGACTGGGAATCGAACTGGGACCCTCTGGTTCCCAGCCCGCGCTCAATCCACTGAGCTACACCAGCCAGGCTAAAAGGAAAAATTTAACTTTCATAACTGACAAGTCAACTAGGTCTAAATATTTCCCAATAGACTGAAATTACTATTCTGTTTACACTATTTCTAGGTATTCATGCTATAACTCTGACTTACTTGTTAGTAAATTAGGGATATTTTAAGATTAAAACATGAGTATTCATAATATAGCTAGTTTGGGAAATTCTCAAATTATTATTATTATTTTTAAAGATTTTATTTATTTTTAGAGAGAGGGGAAAGGAGGGAGACAGAGAGGGAGAGAAACAGCAATGCATGGTTGCCTCTCACATGGCCCTCACTGGGGACCTGGCCCGCAACACATGCATGTGCCCTGACCAGGAACTGAACCAGCGACCCTTCAGTTCCCAGCCCGTACTCAATCCACTGAGCCACACCAGCCAGGGTGGAAATTCTCAAATTATTAAACATCTACTATTTCTGAACACAGTACACTGAAAGAAGCTAAAAGGAGAGAAAAAAGGTACAAAAAAGAAAAACTAAAAACTGACAGTCAAATTACAGATGTAGAAACATGAGAACAAAAAAACTATTATACAAGTAATAGACAGCTTGTAGTATTAAAATCCAAGCTTTAATCCTATTTTCCAGTCACTTCGTTTGCATCCCAAAGACAGAGAAGTCTACAAGCTAACAATTTTAGAGATATTTATGTTTTATTCAAATAAAGCACTATAGATTTTCCATAAAATATTTTTGAACATGATATAAGCCAACATTCTGGTAAATTCTTGCTCAAAAGATGAACTAGAATGGATACAGTTTTATTTTCAAGTACATCCACTAAGATTAAATGAAAATGTACACCATTCCCTAAGATGAAAAGCCTCACTAATTACACGTCTGCGCATTCCCCAAACATCAGCTTACAAGAGCCTGGTAAACTGCCTCTGAGTAAGTGCTGAGCGCCTCGCGGACACAGCGTCAGCGAGCGCTTGGCCACAGAGGCTCAGGTGCCCACCTGCTGCAGGACCAGCCTGGCCCGCCTGGGGGACGGTGGGACTGTCTGCACCACCAGAGGCTGTTTTAGGAACTGTATGAGAAGAATTTAATACGTTGCAATGAAAAATAATGAATATGTGTCTTCTTCTGCATGTTTAACTAGGTTGAACCAGTTTTCATTTTAGACCCTTCAATTTCTATTCATAAAAAATTTTACGTACTGAATACATTTTAATTGAGGGTACCTGGATACAGTAACATCCTGAGTTTTAATATTGGTGTGGCAATCCTACACTTTACAATTTAAGGACACATGTCTTTAAGTGAGTCCCAAGAAACTACTGATAGAGCGCTTCTAATCCACTTTTCACATCACAAGGAAGCTCAGCAGCCTGGTGCATGGGACCTTGCTCCTGAGAGTGTGGTCAGGAGCTTGTCAGAAACGGAGGCTCCCAGGCCTCACCCGCAGCTCAGAGTCTGCACCCTAACAAGATTCCCCAAGGGACCCCTAGAAACTATGAGAAGGAGTTGTCTAAGAGGGATTTTGTAGAAAACAGGAGTTATTTCCCAAAGCAGAAGATTGTAACAGGCAACCCTTCATCCTTTGGAACAAAGCATGCAGATGCTGAATACATAGATTTCTTTCCTCAGTCACCAAAAACGTTTTGTAATTTTGATGGAATGCTTTCTAAAATGGTTTATACGCTTCCATATTTCAGTATACGTAAGGCTTAGTGAACATAATCTTTTTCTTGCTGACTGCAGGTCATAATTATGGCCCTGTGTGGTAACATCTTGAATGCCATTACGTGAATCAGTGATTCACATTTCCTAACGCAGGGGAGAAAGGCCAAAGGGGCGCCTTAAATACCACCAGGGTCCTCTAGAGAATGTGCACCGGTCTCTTATGTTCCCTGGGAGAAAAGGGAAATGGACTTAAAATAATGCAAACTAGAGTTTCCTCGCACACGAGGGCATCCAATTCTACTGGTTCTCAGAGGACAGTCTCTGCCTGCCTGATTAGAAACATGTAGGTGTTCGCCCCTCTGAAGATAAGGAGCTATTCAAAGGATCTCTCAAGCCTATCCCCTTACTTTTAGTAAGTAAAGACAAAGGGTGACAAGAAATAACATGGAAATACTGAAGGTACATTTTTACCCAAATTTCTTCTTTCTGGATTTAGAATGTAACTGATAAATGCTCATACGGTATCTTGCTTTAATTCTAGCAAGTGACAGAATTAAACAGGAAAATGATGAACACAAGACTTTCCTCCTAATCACTTTCACTCACCACTTCTGGTGAGTGAAATCACTCAGCTAATTATCAATGACTGTCCACCTGGTGACCAAGTCCTCCAGGGCGAGTCACTGGCACAGCAGCTACTGAACCCCAGAGCTTGGGCGGCAGGAGGAAGAGTGGACAGTGGCCCAGAACTCGCTCTACATTCTAAATCCCTGTGCTTTTCCACCAGACTTCAAAACCCTTTGCCATGGAATTTGAGCAAGAAAGAAAAGTTGTAAAGCTCTGACTCAGTGTATGGTGGAATTACAAAATTATCTAAGAGCCTTTTGGGGGGAAGAGATGGTATTTAAGGGAATTAAAATAAAGAAATTCAAAGGATGACTAATTTCAAGAGCAATATAGTAATATTTTATGTAGATGACATTTGATGCTCAAAAAGCACTTGTACAGCTAATTTCTTATCTGCACACTGACTGTAAGCACGTCTTTAAAATCACTCACTCTTACTTAGCTGAGTCTTACCTAGCTGAGTCCTTAGCTACATCGCAAATATTAAAACATGGCAGAATTACCTATGTACAGAGGTAATTATTCAAGTCTTTAATAAAGCCATGAAAAAAACAGATGTAACCTACTTTCAGTAGAGAAAAAAAAACCCATATACATTTTTAAGGTTTTATAGGATGCCTGTTAAGATTTTTCTTTCAGCTAATTATCATCATTTAAAATAGAATATAGAGATGGTCACCCAGCCTTATATTTTAACAGAAATATCCTGAGATAAAGTAAGAACAGAGTTAAAACTGATAAGACTTTCACAAGTTTTCATTGCTTTTCTTAGCTCACATATAGAAAAACCTTTCTGTAGGAAAGAACCTTTAACGTGACTTTAAAATTTTTTTTTTGTTGTTGTTTAATTACAGTTATTTGCATCCTCTCCCCTTGACTTTAAAATTTTGACTGAAAGTGAAATTAGCCATCTCTTTCCTTCAATTCAACATCATCTGTTTCATTCAGGACAAGACTTAAAGTTACCTAGTATTCATTTTGTGTGTCTGAAAACCTAAATAGGGATCAAGAACCAAACTGGTTGCTAGGTCATCATTTTCACAGAGTTCCTTCGCAGACATTCCAGAAGATGGTACATATCGACTCTGTCCCTCGAATCCTGAATTACCATTACCTGTGAAAAGAAAAAGAAAAAGTAACTGAAACTGAAAACTACTAAATCTACCGTAAAATAACCTTTGCCTGTTCAAGCTAGTAATCAAGAACTGAAATATCTCAATCAACTTTAATCACGGAGAGTGGAGTACTAGCTGCATAAATGTAAAACCAAACGCAGTAAACTAACCCATTACTGAGAGTATTCCGGTTAGCAGATAGTACCAGGTTTCCCCAAAAAAGGGTCAGTGAGACTCTGGCTCCGATGGCTTGCCTCTCCCAGGAAAAGGTGAGAAACACGGAAGGTAGATGTTCATTAAGGAAGCAAGAGAGCACCAAAGGTCATTACAGACAGGGCTGGGTCGAGGAGGAGAGAGGAGGAGCAGGGCATACTCTCTGCCACTGAGGGCCAGGAGGGCAGAACCTAAGGGCCGAAAGGAGTCACGAGGAGCTGACCCCATCTTCCTGCTTTTGGGCTGATGAGTGATTACAATCTCCATTTTGCTGGGAACAGGCCCAGAGGTTAAGAAACTTGCCTATCATTACAGAGCTAGGAAGTAGGGGTCGAGAAAGAAGAAAAGAGAAAATGACGGACCTGTTTCTAACTGACCTCCCTTTAAAAACTTCTGAGTGATTGGATAAAAATAGGGAAGGTGACTGAAGTACTTGGGTTTAATTGTGCAAATCTGTATGCACGAGGTTTCGTCAGCGTCTGGGGTCTTTGTCACTGACGGTCTCAGCAGCAGTCAGTGACACCAGCAGTATAACTTTAAGCCTCTCAAAACAGGCCAAAAAGTTTGTTTGGTTTTCTTCCATAAGATGGCTGTAGTAGCGCTTAGTTGTCTTTAACTTCATTCGAAACAATTTTGTTAGATTGTATTATAGCTATTTTTAATTGTATCAGTGTGCATTTAAAAAAAAGAACATAGAAACTGGTGAATTTCTGTAGAGCTATTTTAATATTGAAGATGGAAGAAAATATGCAACATTTTCAGCTTATTATGCTTTATTATTTCAAGAAGGGTAAAAAACACAACTGAAATGCAAAAGAAGACTTGTGCAGTATATGAAGAAGGTGCTGCAACTGATCAAAAATGTCAAAAGTGGTTTGCAAAGTTTCATGTCGGAGATTTCTTGCTTGATGATGCTCCACGGTCAGGCAGACCAGCTGAAGTTGATAGTGTTCAAATAGAAACATTAATTGAGAACTATCAATGTTACCCATGTGGGAGAGAGCCGACGTACTCAAAATATCCAAATCAATAAAGTTATTTGTGAAAATAAAAAAATGTGTCTTTTATTTTACAGAAAAAATTAAATGCACGTTTTGGCCAACCCAAATAATATGTGAAAGAACAAGAGACACAGTAAGAGGTGTAACCTTCTTTTCATCTACTCTTTCAAAAAAAATTAAGCACTTATATTGGGCATATAAGTATGTGAAAAGCTATCAAATCACTGTGTTTTCTGCAACAGCTTTACTGAACTATAATTCACCCATTTCGAGTGTACAATTCAAAGGTTTTTTGAAACATATTCACCTAATTGTATACCACCACCACATCAAGTTTGGAACATTTCGTCACTCCCCAAAGAAACCCTACACCCACTAGTAGTTGCTACCTGTTTCTCCCTCCCAGCCCCTGGCAACCACTAATCTAGTTTCTGTTTCTACAGATTTGCCTAGTTTGAAAATTGCATATAGACAGAATCATACCACATATGGTCTTTGTGACTGGCTTCTTTCAATTAGCACAGTGTTTCCAAGGCTCATCCACGTTGCAGCATGCATCAAACTTCATTCCTTAGTATGGCCAAATAATAGTCCACTGTATGCATATACCTACCACATTTGCTTATTCATTAGTGGATGGACATCTGGCCTGTTTCCACTTTTTTGCTATCATGAATAATGTTTCTATGAACGTTTATATACAAGTTTTTGTGCATACATGTTTTCAATTCTCTTAGGTGCATCCCTAAGAGTGGAACTGCTAGGTCACATGGAAACTCCATGCTCATCCTTTTGAGGAACTGCCAGACTGTTCTTCAAAGTAGATGCACCGTTTTACATTTCCAACGGCAGTGTATGAGGGCTCTAATTTCCCCACATCATCACCAATACTTGTTACCGTCTGTCTTTTTGATTCTATATATATCCTAGTGGTTGTGAAGTGGTATCTTACAGTTTTAATTTGTATTTTTCTGATGACCGAGAGTCCTTTTTTTTTCAAGATTGTTTTAATCTAGGTTCCTTAAATTTACGTAAGAATTTTCAGATGAGCTCGTCAATTTCTGCAAAGAAGCCAGTTGAGATTTTGATAGGAAATGCATTCAATCTGTAGAGATCATTTGGGGAGTACTGCCATTTTAACAATAGTAAGTCTTCTAATCCATGAATATGTAATGTCTATTTTATTTAGGTCTTTTTAAATTTTGTTCAACAATGTTTTGTAGTTTTCAGAGTATAAGTATTACACTTTTATTGTTAAATTTGTTGCTATATTTTACACCACTGTAAATAAAATTGTTTCAACTTTAAATTGTTCACTGAAAGTATACAGAACTGCAACTGATTTCTGTTATCCTGCAACCTGCTGAACTTGATTACTTCTAATAGTTTTTCAGTGGATTCCTTCAGATTTTCTGTATACACAATCATGTCATCTGCAAATAGAGACAGACTGTTTTACCTTTTCTTTTCTGATCTGGATGCTTTTTAGTTCATTTTCTTGCCTACTTGCTGTGGTTAGAATCTGTAAGTACAATGCTGAACAGGAATGCTGAGAATGGGTTTTGTGTCTTGTTCCTGATCTTGGGCATTTAGTATTTCACCATTAAATGTGACATCAGCTGTGGGTTTTTCATAGATGTCCTTTATCTTTCCTTCTATTCCTAGTTCGTTGAATGTTTTTTTCCTGAAAGAGTATTAAGACTTTTGTCAAATGCTTTTTCTGCATTTATTGGGATCACTGTATGGCTTTAGTCCTTCATTCTCCTGATATAGTGTATTAATTAATTATAGTGTATTAAAGGTGTGAAATCAACCTTGCATTCCTGGGATAAATCCCACTTTGTCATGCTGCAGAATTGTTTTCACCTATTGGTTGATATGGTTTATGGTATTTGCTGAGGATTTTGGTAGCAGGGTAATGCTGGCCTCACTGAATGAATCAGCAAGTGTTCCCTTCCATTTTCTGGGAACCATCTGCGAAGAACTTGTATTAATTCTTCTTTAAACCTGCTAGTATTCACCAATGAAGCCACCTGGGCCTGAGATTTTCTTGTAGGTGTGTTATTTTGTATTTCTTCTGGATTCAGGTTTGGTAGTTTGTTACTTTCTAAGAATTTTTTTGATTAAACTGAGTTATCCAATTTGTTGGTATACAGTTGTTCATAATATTGTTATAATCCTTTTTATTTTTGTGAGACAATAATATCCCTCTTTCATTCTTGATTCTTCTCTTTTTCTCGGTCAGCCTTGCTTAAAGATTTGCCAATTTTGTTGATCTTTTCAAAGAACCAGCTTTTAACTTTGCTGATTATCTCTACCATCTTTCTAGTCTTTATTTTGTTAATTTCACTTCATTACTTCTTTCTGCTTTTCTTTTTCTCTTGTTTTAGCTAAAAAGTTAGTTATTGATCGAGATCTTTCTTCTTTTTTAAATACAGTTGTTCACAGCTACAAATTTCCCTCTAGGCATTGCTTCAGCTACACCCCATTAATTTTAATACGTGGTGTCCTATTTTCAATCATGTACAAGTATTTTCTCACTTCCCTTTTGATTTCTTCTTTAACCCATTGGTTCCTTAGGAGTGTGTTAATTTCCACATATTTTTAAATTTCCCAAATTTCTATTACTCATTTCTAATTTTACACCATTTTCATCAGCGAACATATAATGTATGACTTCAATCCTTGTAAATTTACTGAGGCTTGCTTTACGGCCTGCCCTATCGTCTGTCCTGAAAATGCTTGCGCGCACTGGAAAAATGTGCAGAGACTACTATTGGTGGGCGGAGTGTTCTAAAGTGCCCGTCAGAGAGCTGGTCTGTCTTCTTTCCTTTTCTATATACATCATTGAAAGCAGGTTATTAAAGTCTTTAAACCATTGTTGAATTCTCTACTTCTCCCCTCAACTTGGCCAGCTTTTGCTTCTCGTACTTTGTGGTGCTGATGCTGGGGAAGTCACTGCGGGTTATCTATGGTGGAGCACTACTGTGCTTCTTCTCATCACTGGCTGTTCTTCACCAACAACACTCAACGGGATGCTGTCCATCTTCACGCTCTCTGGGTTTTCCAACCTCTCTCCCTAAATCTGTCTACACTTTGCAAAATGTAGCTCACATAGTGGTCATTTTCTAGATTCTTATGCACATCCAACAATTAAACTAACAGGGGCCTTTCTGCACTGTGATGTACAAAAGGAGGCTAGTAACAAGTTGCTTTAAAAAAAAGTCTACGTGACACTTAATGCAGCGAAGAGAGCGATCGCACGGCTCTAGTCACTGCATTTCTCAGTCCCGTCGGGTTCGCACCACATGCTAAGAGGCGAGGGGGTGGCCATGCAGAAGAGAACACATTCGGTCCTGGACGCTCCCTCCGCTCTTACCCAAAGTAGGAATTTCTGCCTGTTTCTCTGCAGAAACAGTGACCTGATCTGACATGGAAAGGTCAAGGGCAGTGTGCGCCCAGTGAACTGCATAAACCCTAAAATGTAAGAGTGGAATGTATCAGACTGGGGCAATCTTCCTGACACTGCAGCACACCCAGGTTGATCCAGTCTACAGGGAGGAGGCTGGTTCCAACACAAATAAGGCTATTCAGCAGCGGCTAAGCTAACCTTAGCAAAATCAAGAAGTATCAGTAGAAAAAGTTGTACTCCTTAACATACTTCTGGACAATCTTCATGTGGCTGTCTACTTAAGTTTAAATTTATCCTATGGCAATTGACTACTCTTTAAAGAACTATGAAACATGTATCAATTGTGCAATTTCTCAGAAATCTCAACAGTAGTTTTGTTCTTACCAAGAGGCAGAGAGGTAAAAAAAGTAACAGTATCAACAGTGCCTCAACCTGCGCCAATAGGAGGAGGAACAATCTGTGCAGCTGGCCTAAATTCCACTTAACATACAATTTAGAGTTGATATTATTCACATTACTCTAAGTTTTTAAAGACTTACATACTTACACCTACATCAAATATAAAAAATACAGTATGAGATTTTAAGAGATTCAGTTCAGTAGCAATGATTGTAATTTTTTTTTTTTTTTTTAAATTTTCAGAGAGAGGAGAAGGGAGAGAGAAAGAGCAATGTATGGTTGCCTATATCACATGGCCCTCACCGGGGACCTGGCCCGCAACCCAGGCACGTGCCCTGACTGGGAATCGAACCAGGACCCTCTGGTTCCCAGCCCACGCTCAATCCACTGAGCTATACCAGCCAGGCCTGATTGTAATATTTTTTACAGAACAGATTAACCATTTAGGTATACATTCTACAAAATATAATTTTGTAGAAACCCTGGACATAAAAAGCATGACTGAAGTTATATTAAGCATGAAACTGGAGTTATACACAATGTTTGATGAGAATAAAAATTGATATAACTTTGAAAGGGTAAAAAAAAGAAACTATACTGTTAACTGTGAGAACATAAATAACTGTTTTGAAAATGAGAGAGAACAGACTGCATCACAAACAAGAAGGAACTACTGCCCCGCGCCACAATCGAAAGAGCGACAGGCTGAGTGTGTACGTACATCTGCTCGGCCTCCGCTCCACTGCGCTTCTGCCAGCCTTCCCGGCGTCCTTCCCCGCGTGCTGCGCTCTTGATTGGTCCTGCTGCTGGTCATTCGACAGCTTGCCTCCACTTCTCCTGCCATTCACCACCATGTTCTTGGATTCTCCCAACCACTTCATACCCACAGACAGCCTGACCCGGGTGCATTTAGTCACTCTCTTCAAATAGCTTAGAGAATAATTTCAATGTTCTCTCCTAACAGAAACAAAATATGAAAAACAAAACGGGGAGGTCAATACATAAAAGACCATGCTACACAGACCCTTGAGAAAGATACGGAGTATTAAAAGTAATTCAGAAATTAATGTTTCCACTCTTTAGAGACTCCCTGGGCTCCCCAGCCATCCCTATCATGCTGAGGTCTGCAATGCCCCCAGGCCCTGATGAGGGACCTTCTCACTGCTGGTGCTTTGAATAGCAACTGGTAAACAGCAAGTGCTCCATAAATATTTATCCTTCAGTTATCAGTAAGAATCACCTTTGCTCCTTATTATGTTATCTCTTATCTACAACAGTTTGTCACATCTTTTTGTCATTTGTTTAAAGTCAACATTCAAGGTATTAGTGTGTCTTACCAATATCGAAGCATCGCCCATCATAACCCACTTCCTTGGTGTCCCTTTACAATGGCAACACAAACCGAGAGGCTACATTCGCTAACACAGAGGCATCTTCCACCATGTGAATTTTAATAAGCTGAATTTGGGAACTGAGTGATTTGGACAGTGAGGGGTGCCTGTACTTCACAAGGACCTTTGGAAGTCATTACGTTTGTTGGTAATGGATTAAGAAAAAAAATATCCATGACAACAGTTCATTATAAAATTATGTTTTTAGTGTAAGTCAAACTAAAAAGGCTCTAGGAAAACAAACCTTTAGAGCTAAAGGACCTGTAGGACCCCAGAACCAGTCCTTCCAGTTGCAGGTAGAACTGAGGCAAGAGAGGCAACATGACCGAGGCCACACAACCAGCCGACAGCAGAACCGTGAGGACCTGGCACTCGTGCTCACGGGTCTCTCAGGACACGCGACAAAGTCCATGTCCCTTACTTTATACAGACACACAGAGAAGCACAAATGACAAATTATTCTGAACGCTAAGAAAAATGTCTAACTGGACATGTCTGTAATGATAACACAAATATGAAACATTATTTTTTTACTTGACTTCAGATCGCTTTCATGTGACAGGAATTCTGTGTTAATTCACAGTGGGATAAAATGTGTGAGTGACATGCTTAGGTAAAAAAATATATATATCTATATCTGATCAACATTAAGGATACCTGTGCAATTATTCTTCATCAGGTACTTTTCTCCTGGTTCCTTTACTATTTAAATTCAATTAGCATTCAACTTTTATTGTGCCAACCTTTTGCTACTTCTTACAGGCTTCGCTAAATCCAGAAAAATACTGCTGCTTAAAACACAGGAAAGGGTGAGTAAAACTACTGATACGTCAGTTATAGGTTAAAGACTTTTCCATTATTATACCTTCTCAAATTAATATAAGACTTCCTATTGATGATCAAATGTCCTATATTTACACTTAGAAGAAAAGGCAAGAGCTCCAAAGCAGGATACTTTTGAAGCGTGAAAGCAAAGAAAGCTCGAGGGAAAACGGCCATGCCCCACACTCTTCCTCTCTCCTGTGCCGGGAACCCACATCCCCTCGTGTTCCGGAAGTCTTCCCTGATCTTCACTGCCAAGTCCAGGGAGACACCTCTACCCTAAAACGGAGGTGAAAGCCCTCATGTCACTGTGCAGTAACAGTCTGTGTGTCTCTTTAATGGACTGACAGGTCCTGAGGTCAAGAATTTGTTTTTCTTTTCTCTAACCCTGGTATCTGGCACAGTACAAAGTAGATCAGAGCCACTTGACAGATGAAAGAGTAAATAAATACGGTTGTAGTCTAAACCACCTAACAAAAACTGTATTTCTGTTACTTTCTTAAACAGCACATGAAAGTTATAACCTGACCTCTTCAAATCCTCTCAAGACGCCAGTGCTCTTAAAGGCAGTGAGAGGAGCTTGTGTGCAGGCTCAGATGCGGGACCGAGCCCCAGCCTCCCTCCCTCTGTGCTTCTGGCTCATTCCCTAGTTCTGCATCTCCACACAGGGAGAACAAGGAGCGGTTCGGGGGCTTTGGTCTTTTAGCAAGTCCATCTCAAGGATGCCCACATATGTGTTTCTAAGACTCTTAGGAGTCCTCGTCTTCTTCAATGACAATACATGCAATGGGAAAGAGCAAGGTGGCTTTCGAAAGAGTTAAGAGACACAAGAAATAAAGAGTCCTCTCTCCTCAGAGAATTCTTAGGTGCCAATTCAGATTCTCACTCAGAGACAAAAAGCGGAAACCTGAAACCAGGCCCAGCAATCTGGTTTAATAAGCCCCCCAGGTGATTCTGATGCGAGAGCCAGCGTGAGAACTACTATTCTAAGTTACTTATTCATTCACTTCATCAGCTGTTGGGACAAAGGACAGATGCCAAAATTTTAAGAAAAATGGAAGCGCCCTGGCCAGATGGCTCAGGTGAGTAGAGCATTGTCCCATACACCAAAAGGTTGTGGGTTCGACGCCTGGGGGCTTATACAGGAGGCAATCGATCAATGTCTTTCATGGATGTTCCTCCCTCTCTCCCTCCCTCTGAAATCAATAAACATATCCTCCAGTGAGGATCTGAGAATATTAATTAAAAACCACGGAACAAAAAATTTTAATTGGAGGAAACTGTACCTACCAAGCTATATCCCCTGCCGCCCCCCCGATAATTAGGAAAAGCTCACCAATAAATCACTCCAGGAACACGCAGCCCAGTTTGCGGAGCACAGACTGAGGTCACTCTGACTTACACATAACTCAACCAGACGTGGGTTTACGATCCAAACGGGAGTGCACTCGTAACCTCAGTCTCGCTTACACCGACACCGCACCTCGGTGTGGTGGGCGCTGTGCCAGTCACAAAATCTGCGCTGCCTCTCCGGTGTGACTGTGCCGCACGTGTCAGGGTGCATTCCCGCAGAGGCTCCGATGCTCTCCGCTCGTCCAGAAACGACAGCTCACGGAGGCAAAAGACTTGACTTAGGCTCACAAATGAACACCTTTTGAAAGCACTTCCAGCAAAGATATCAGAGATTTGGGGGCTGGTTATGGTTTTTTAGCTCAGTGTGAGTATATACAATAAAAACGCTAATGCTTATCAGGTCACCATTTGCTCTGCCCCGCGAGCGTGGAATCTGTTGTTGCTGGCATGGTATTTCCTGTAAGATCACACATGGCAAGAACGCCCACATATTAAAGGTGGAGACGGAATTTCAAAAGCTGATGCGGTCCGCGGCGGTAAACGGTGGAGAAAGAGGCTGCAGACGTCGGGCAGCTGGCAAACTCCCAAGACTTCTGGCCCCCACGCAGGCCCCCCCCCAACATAAGCAAGGATGTGCCTCTTCGGCTTAGAACGTAGCCAGCTCACACGGAAACGCCACCACGGTCTCGGCTTGGTTGACAGTACTAGGCTGACTGACCAAAATTTAGAAATAAAAATTATCTCAAATTTATCCCAAAATTGGCAGAAAAAAAATTTCCAGGAGCACTGAGCACTCCTTACATGGTATAACAGCTACACATCTCACTTTGTTCTGATCTCCCAGTATAAAAAATCAGAACAATTATTAGCCGTGCACTGCAGCCCAGGCTGTTCTAGGCACTGAGGACACGGCGAAGAATGAAAGGTTTCCGCCCGCACTTGTGCTGGCGCCGTAACGAAGCAAGCGCTGGGAAATGGCAGATTCGCACATGAACGCCAGCACCCTGGAGAAAGCGAAGCAGCTTCCCAGCGGCAGGGAGTGTCTCAGGCGGCACGGGGCCCGAGGACGGCCGGGCAGCGAGGGAGAACGCGCGGCGCAGGGCGCGGACGCAGCGGGCCAGCACAGAGCCAGGGCGGCAGGGGCGGACGAGGTCGGAGAGGTGGCCGGAGGACGCGGCATGGGACAGAGGGCCTCGAAGCCTGCTGAGACGTGGGCGCTGAACCTCGGTGAGATGCCAGGCAGAGGAGTGGCATGACCGGTTACAGTCCAAAGGCCACGCTAGCTGCCTGCTGTACGGAGAAGCACTCACAGTGAACGCCATTAAAAAAGAAACTCTGCCCAGGCTGGTGCGGCTCAGTGGATTGAGTGCCGGCCTTCAAACCAAAGGGTCGCAGGTTCGATTCCCAGTCAGGGCATGTGCCTGGGTTGCAGGCCAGGTCCCTGGTGGGGGGGACACTCGAGACACAACCACAGACTGATGTTTCTCTCCCTTTCCCCCTCCCTTCCCCTCTGTATAAAAATAAATAAAATCTTTAAAAAAATAAAAAATGAAAAACTGTCCTTAAAAAAAAAAAAAAGACCGCCCTGGCTGGTGTAGCTCAGTGGATTGAGCGCCGGCTGGGAACCAGGCGGTCCGGTTCGATTCCCAGTCAGGGCGCATGCCTGGGTTGTGGGCCGGGTCCCCGTGGGGGCCATGTGGGAGGCAGCCACACATTGCTGTTTCTCTCCCTCTCTTTCTCCCTCCCTTCCCCTCTCTCTAAAAACAAATAAAAATAAAATCTTAAAAAAAAAAAAAAAAAGACCATGTGAATGTAGACAATGGAGTAAAATTCCTTAGGGTATTTTGCAAGCTTTCTCCCTGTATTTTTGTTTCAGGAAAAAGATGCGACCAGGCCCTAAGGAAACTCAGTGTGACTGTGGCCCTGGGCAGGGAGGCTCCAGAACACGGGAGTCAGCAGGAAAGGAAGACCCACTTCACAGGCTTCACGGCACTGCAGGTGGGGAGGAAGAACACGCTTCAGACTGTAGTACCAAACATAAACAGAAAGGCAGGCTATTTATGATAATACAAAATAAACTGGAAAACTGCTAAAATAAGAGCTGCATTTGAAGAGGAAAGTATTTAAAGAATTATGTAGAGTTGTATTTAAAGAGGAAACTTCTAATCATATTGTAATACCACTACAGGAAAAAGCATACACACATCACGCCACCCCTTATTCCAAATCAACAACAGAATGGCTATCTTTGAAGGAATGGGATTAAAATATTGATACTTGAAAAAGTTTCAGAAGAAAGCACAGAACTGTTTCATTAAAACTGTGCTTGGTTTATGTAGAGTGCCAGCAGTGAGGGGCTGTCACCAAATGTCGACACCTTTGTGACTGCCCCTCTCTCCCTGTGGACATACACAGGGTTGGAAACTATTCACTGACTTTCAGTGAACTGCTCATGCCCAGTTTGAGAACTGTGGTTCCAATCTTTTTTTACTTAAAGCTTTGGACAGGAATTTTTTGTTGAATGTTCTAAACACAAACCAGAATTTTTAAAACTGTCAGAAAAATGGTAGCATTGGTTCTGAATGACTACCAAGGATTTTAACATTATCCACGTGACACTACCAAGAACTCTCTCGCCGGCTTGCACGCTCAACCTGTCTGCGCAGAGTTTGTCTTAGAGAAATCATCCAGTGGCAACAAAACAGTCCCCGAGTGCTTGAAGAGGAAAAAGTGATACACATTTTTAAAGAGCAGGCTCTAGCTTGCTAGAGAGTTTTGGAAATCTTTATTGAGAAAAAGCAGAGCAAACGTTTAAGTGATTTGGATACAATTTGCTAAGAAAACAATGCAATATACCAAACGATTAACAGTAGTATCCCTAGAGAATGAGATTACAAGCAATTTTTACCTGTTACATGACAGTCTTCAAAGGGTTCAACTTTTCAAAATGAACATGTATATTATTTTTGTAACATTTAAAGATACATATGAAAAGGAAAAAAGACTTCACAAAAATCCTTTTGAATTATTTATATGTATGTAAGTTGAAACCAATGTCTAAAACCATAATATAACAATTCAAAACCAGACTTTTAGAGTGATGGGAAGTCTAACACGTCACTGAAATACTTTCACAAATTTTTGACACCTTCACTTCTGGACTTTGTGACACTCAAGTGTCATAATCCCAGACTCCCTGGAGTTTTATACTTAAAATAAGCACAAGGAAAACAAACACAAATAAAAAGCATAGGAATGAGAGAAAGCACTGTCCAAGGAGGAAAAACACACACCACCCTCCCCAAAAGAACAAAAGTGCCCACACTGGCCAGGAGTGAGACCACTCTGGCTAGTACCATTTCTAACAACTTCCTGTTAGTAAAGTGAAAAACCAATTTCACCTTCTAGTGCTGCACGTGTCTGGCCTGTCTCCCATTCCCCTTCCTATTGTCAAACCTAACTGCTACATATAAACCCAAGTGGTTATTAGTTTTTCCCCTCAAATCTAAAATTACAAAAGGACACTAAGGTACATCAAAGAATTCCAAATTAGTTTTTTTTTAAAGATTTTATTTATCTTTAGAGAGAGGGGAAAGGAGGGAGAAAGAAAGGGAGAGAAACATCAATGTGTTGCTGCCTCTTGCCCACCCCCAAGCTGGGGACCTGGACTTCAACCCAAGCATGTGCCCTGACTGGGAATCGAACCGGCAACCTTTTGGTTCACAGGCCGGCACTCAATCCACTGAACCACACCAGCCAGGGCCCAAATTAGTTTTTAACAATGGTTATTCCCAATCCATCGTCAATCAATATATACCCAAGGTTCCATGGCACCTTCTAGTAACAACCCACATGGTTGGACCGATGTAAGAAGCCCTGCAAAGCTGTCAGGAGCGTGCGTGACCTGCACCTCACTGTAAGACTACAGTGCAGTTTGACAGGGCAGCTGCTCAAGCTGCCAGTTTGAAACTACCATGAATTCACGATCACACCTGGAACCTCAAACTTGCTCTTATAAACACTGTTGTCAGAAATAAACTTCATGTGAGAATTTAGACGACTTGTTGGAGTTCGACTAGTGCTATGGAAGAGAAGCCGTGGGGAATTTTGTTGTTCTGACTCACAATTAAGCCACCACCTAAGGCAGAGCTGTTATTGGAAGACTGGAGGTGTTGGTGCAAATTTGGTGGTGATTTGGTATCTAGCACCAAACCCCAGAGCAAAGAACAGGTCTTCACAGTCATAGGTACCTGTGTTCTGTTATTGTCAAAAGTACCACTTTGGCCTTTTTTTTCCCCAGCTGTGACAGAGTCAAACGCACATGCACTTTGCTTCAGACAACTTCAGCTTTCCCAAGCAGCCACTGGGACAAGAAGAGAATGGCCCCGTTCTGAGCAGTTCCCCACCGACGCACAGTACATGCTCCGCCCGCCCTCTCGGGATGCAGAGGGCAGCACCGCTCATCAGGCCTGACAGGTGCACCAACTGCTCTAGACGAGGCTGCAGCAGCCTGGAAAATGTTCCTCTGACTTGCCAGCGCTAGTCTGTAAGGAAAAGGGTCTTTGGAGGCGTGATTAAATGACAGGTTTTGAGGCCTGGCTGGTGTAGCTCAGCGAATTGAGCGCGGGCTGGGAACCGGACAGTCCCAGTTCGATTCCCAGTCAGGGCACATGCCTGGGTTGCAGGCCGGGTCCCCGTGAGGGCCATGTGAGAGGCAACCATACATTGCTGTTTCTCGCCCTCTCTGTCTCCCTCCCTTCCCCTCTCTCTAAAAATAAATAAATAAAATCTTTAAAAAAAAATTGAGACGCATCTGGTGGGCCCTAAATGCCGTCGCCAGTGCCCTTGTAAGAGAGGGGCAGAGGGAGCTGCAGCCCGCACACCGTCACCAGAAGCTGGCATGGGCCAGGAGCGGAGGCTCTCCTAGAGCCTCGGGAGGGAGCCTGGCCCAGACCTTGACTTGGGCCCAGTGAAACCGAGGGTGGACCGCCCTCCAGAACTGAGAGAGAATGCATTTGTCGTCTTAAGCCACGAAGTTTGTGGCCATTTGTTACAGCACCCACGGGAAACTGAAACAGAGACCATGAAAAAGTAAACCAAAGTAAAAATACAGTATTTTTACTGTATTACGAGTCAACAGACTCGAAAAACACATAAGGTTCCAATGTATCACAGGAAAAAAGATTTTAAACACCTTTAAAAAGTTGTTTTAGCCCTAGCTGGTGTAGCTCAGTGGATTGAGCGCGGGCTGGGAACCAAAGGGTCCCGGTTCGATTCCCAGTCAGGGCACATCCCTGGGTTGTGGGCCAGGTCCTCAGTTGGGGGCCATGTGAGAGGCAACCATACATTGCTGATTCTCTCCCTCTCTCCCTCCCTTTCCCTCTCTCTAAAAATAAAATAAAAATCTAAAAAAAAAAAAAGTTGTTTTAGCTCTGGCTGGATAGCTCAGTTGGTTGGAGTGTCCTCCCCTAAACCAACAGGTCATGGGTTTGATTCCCAGTCAGGGCACATACCTAAGCTGCGGGTTCCATTCTTGATTAAGGCACGTACGGGAGGCAACTGATCGATGTTTCTCTCGCACATCAATGTTTCTCTCTCTCTCTCCCCCTTGCCCTCTGTCTAAAATCAATAACCATGTCCTTGGGTGAGGGTAAAGAAAAAAATTGTTTTAAATTACACTTAAAAAAGATATTCATCCTCTCCACCTGCAGGTAGGAAGCACAGCCACAGAGAGTGCTACGTGGAGCCTGAAGGTGTGACTGCTCTCACACTGGGCTCCAGCCCAGCAACCGTGACCTTCCTGGGAAGCGCTGTGACTGAACTTTTTTTTTTAAGATTTTATTTATTTATTTATTTTTTAGAGAGAGGGGAAGGGAGGGAGAAAGAGAGGGAGAGAAACAGCAATGTATGGTTGCCTCTCACATGGCCCCCACTGGGGACCTGGCCCACAACCCAGGCAGGTGCCCTGACTGGGAATCGAACCGGGACCCTTTGGTTCCCAGCCCGCGCTCAATCCACTGAGCTACACCAGCCAGGGCATGAACTTTTTATGTTTATGCAAAATTTACAATAAAAATGAAAAAAAAAAAATTACAACAATTTTTCATTCAGCACATTTTAAACAGCGTAATAACCACTACTTACCGGCAAGTCAACAATCAGATATTTACAACACTTGCACTCACTGGGCTACTGATCTACAGCTGGGCTTGGAATAAACTCTGAGTCCTTACAGAAAACACGGCTTCATAGTCCTTACTTACTCATGTCTGCTATATACCACAACAAAGGGTTTTATATGAGAAAGATTTGTGTCTCCAGTTGTCTCAGTAGTTATATTTAAAATACAGGTTTTAGCTAATGTACTTGTTGAAGGAAGTTCCACAACAAACAAAAGAACCTGCTTGCCAATCTCTCCACCTCTGACCCACCACCTAGTAGGGCCTCAGAATGAAAACCAAGGATGCTGCCTTTGTTATTGTTTTCTGAGAGCCAAACAGCATTTTACTTTTCTATAAACAGATGCCACCTCATGTCAAAAGTCTGTAAGTACAGTCCAAAGTTCCTCAGGAGCTCCGAGGTAAGTCAAACAAAGAGCAATCAATTCTTACTGCGCAAAGACAAAAGCAAGAACAACTCTAACAGGCAGTTCCCAGAGTGGGACTTAAAGGCCAAGGCTGAGTCTGCCAGGCAGTTCAGGACGCGGCTCTGGGTGGAGTCGAACCTGGGCTCCACCCTGGCCCCTACTCATCACTCTCCAGCAGTATGACCTCGGACCAGTCACTTAACCTTGCTAATGGCTTCAGTAAAATGAAAATAGAGTCTACCTTTTCGGTTTAGCAAAAGGATTAAACGAGCGGAAATTGCTAATAAAGGTATCCAACTGTCTCTTTCTGAATCGATCACTAAGGCAGAAACGAAGAGGGTAGGCAGGCTGGCCCATTATTCACAAAACCTTAATCAAATATAAATGGTCCCTCCACCCCTCACCCTACCATAACTCCCACAAGAAAAAAAAATCACCTCATCTCCTGTATTTAAAAAGTTTTCAAGAGAATAAAAAGGACCAGGGGTGTGAATTTATGCCACAGAGCTGAGATTAGTTTTACTTTTCTACTGTTCCTAAAGAGAAGGAATCGGACCTCTGGCAACAAAGCAGAATTAAAAATCATACCAAACTACATCTCACAGTCAACATTCAGAGGGATTACGGATTTTGTTACAGTGGAATTTAGCTTGTACATCTGGTAAACTGTAACCCCATTTAAAAAAACAACACCCATAAATCACAGCTCCCCCCCCCCCCCGTCATTTACTTAATGCTTCCTATATTCACTTACCATTTAATTCACATACCCTATGCTCTAGAAAGGGTCCTACTGGTGGAAAGTGTGTGAGCAGAGACCAGTTAGAAAGTTCAATGCAACAGGAGCAGTGAGTGGGAAGAGAGAAAGGCTCTGGTGTTTCAAATACAAGCTTGGCAAGACTTGGCAACAAATCTGATTTAGATGGTGAGACGCAGACAGGAATCCCAACTGAGTCAGAAATCTCTAGTTGGTGCAAAAGTTTTAGTTGGGGTGAGTGCAAGGTTGCCACTAACTGAGCTAGGGACCACAGAGGAACCTGTTTGTAGGAAAGATGAGAAAGTTTGGATTTGTGAAATTTGAAGAGGGGGGCACTACCCAGGTGAAGCTGGCGTGTGTTAGAACTCAGGAGAGAAGTGGGACTGTGAAGAGAGTAACGTTAACAAGGACTCTGCAGTTTACCAAGCATTCCAACATAATTTTAATTTAAAGAATCACAGTATTTCAGCCCTGGCTGGTGTGACTCAGTGGATTGAGTGCCGGCCTGTGAACTAAAGGGTGCCTGGTTCAATTCCCGGTCAGGGCACATGCCTGGGTTGCTGGCCAAGTCTCCAGTAGGGGGCGTGCGAGAGACAACCACACACTAATGTTTCTCTCCCTCTCTCCGTTCCTTCCCCCCTCTCTAAATATAAATAAATCTTAAAAAAAAAAGAAGAATCACAGTATTTCAGAGCAGAAAGTCTCAGAGTAAAAGAAACAGTCTCAGCCCTGGCTGGTGTAGCTCAGAAGATTGAGCGTGGGCTGGGAACCAAGCAGTCCCGGTTCGATTCCCAGTCAGGGCACATGCCTGGGTTGCAGGCCAGGTCCCCGTGAGGGCCATGTGAGAGGCAACCATACATTGCTGTTTCTCTCCCTGTCTTTCTCTCTCCCTTCCCCTCTCTCTAAAAATAAATAAAAATAAAATCTTTAAAAAAAAAAAAAAGAAACAGTCTCAATAATATATAATTACCTACCTAATGTAATTCACATCCTTAGACAAGATAATGTGCTACCAATCCATGAAACCAAAAACAATTTTGAGGACCTGGCCAGGTAGCTTAGTTGGTTAGAGTCTCATCCTGATACAACAAGGTTGCTTGTTGGATGCCCTGTCAGGGCATGTACAAAAAGCAACCAAGGAACGCATACGTAAGGGGAACAAATTGCTCTTTCTCTCCTTTCCCTCCCCCCTTCCCCTCTCTCTCTATAAAACCAATATAAAATTTTTTTTGAGCTTTATCACGGGCAGTTAAGTGAAAGAAAAAAGGGGAGAAAAGAGAGAAGGAAATGAAATGAGCAAGAGGCACACACAGTCACTGTGGAGAGGCAGGTCTTGCAAAGCAGCAACCCCACTTACGGTGTTTGAGGTTATGTGCTAAGTGCCAGCACAGCGCCCGCCACACATCTGAGCAAACAGCTGCTCAAGGCGGGAGTGAAGGGCTGAGCGCTGCCGGGGCACGGCGCAGTCCTGGGCACAGCAGAGAGGCGCCTCGCAGCGCTCGTCTCCTGGCGTCTCGCACGGCCGCTCTACCTACGATGCAGGACTGTGCTGCTAACTCTCCAGGTATCCCACCATTCGCTCCTATCATAGTCCTTCAACACACGCAACACATTAGTATGTTCATTCACACATAATAAGAACACTAAGTTATATGTTAACATACAAGATACTACTATTACCACCCCCATTTTACAAACGACAGCAAGCCTTACACTGTATGAGAAAGCAATACAATCCTGACTCAAATTTTTAAACATACAGCAGGTCCTCTAATAATGTCATTTCAGCATAATTGATGTGATGCTGTAGGAACTTCACTCTTTTTTTTTTTTTAAAGATTTTATTTAGAGAAGGGAAGTGAGGGAGAGAAACAATGATGTGGGAGAGAAACATGAATGTGTGGTTGCCTCTCATATACTACCAACTGAGGTCCTGCCCCACAACCCAGGCGTGTGCCCTGACTGAGAATCGAACTAATGACCTTTCGATTTGCAGGACAATGCTCAACCCACTGAGCCACACCAGCCAGGGCAAAAGCTTAACTTTTTTTTTTTTTAAGATTTTTTTAATTTATTTCTAGACAGAAGGGAAGGAAGGGAGAAAGAGAGGGACAGAAACATCAATGTGTAGTTGCCTCTCACATGTCCCCCACTGGGGACCTAGCCTGTAACCCAGGCATGTGCCCTGACTGGGAATTGAACCGGTGACCCTTTGGTTCGCAGCCCGTGCTCAACCCACTGAGCTACGCCAGCCAGGGCCAGAAGCTTAACTCTGGTTTCTATCAATTAGCCTGTAGTAAGACTGGTTTCACTGTAAGTTATCTTGCTTAAAGTCACAAAACCTATCAATGACGTTACAAGTGCACTTTACCTCATATTTGAAGAGTAAGACCCTAGAACAAAATAGACACAGTTCCTGATTTCATGGAGCTCAAAGTATCGTGTGGGAAGAGAGATAAGCCATCTAATAAGCATGAAACTATAAATTCTAGTAAGAGCTATAAAGGAAACAAATAGGATGTCAGGAGACAGAATAATGTGGGAACGGACTTTAGATTGGATGACAGGGAAAATAAAAACAGAAACAATCACCTCTTGGGAGGGTCAAAACATTCCTTGTATCTATTCATATCCAATGAACAAACAGTTTCTGAGACAACTGGCTTTGCCTAAATCCTCCTGGACCCAGAATAAGGGCTTTTTTTTTTTTTTTTAAAGACCGTATTTATTTATTATTAGAGAGAGGGGAAGGGAAGGAGAAAGAGAGGGAGAGACACATCAATGTGTGGTTGCCTCTCACATGCCCTCTACCGGGGACCTGGCCCTCAACCCAGGCATGTGCCCTGACTGGGAATTGAACTGGCGACCTTTTGGTTCGCAGGCTAGCACTCAACCCACTGAGCCACATCAGCCAGGGCATGAGGACTGTTTTTGCTCCTTTTTTAAAGGAAAGGAAAAAGAAGGTTTCCATTTGGCCTCTCCAGCCCCAGACTCCACTGGCTCATTGGCTGAGGGGTAGCCCCCCCTCTTCTCAGTCAGGGAGCTCCACCTTTCTAAGAGTAGGTTGGTTTTCTTGCTAAAAATATGTATCCCTCCACATCATGCCACGTAAGCATTTCCTTGAAAATGAAAATACTCCTCAGGGATCATTAAACTTTATCACGCACTTCAATCAATCCTGTTATACAAATCAGACGACAAAATGAATCATTCTGCAGATCAGAATCCACTCAATCCAACATTCACCAAGAACCTACTGGGAGCCGTGGGCACTGTTCGTGGTGCTGGAATACTGGCTGGGTCCAGGGGCAGTAGAGGGCGCCAGAGAGCCTCAGCTTTCAGGAAAATCAGCCCACAGACTAGGAAGCAGAAGGACCCTTCTATGAGGGGGCTTCTGCCTAAGACCTGAGAGGCAATCCTAGCGCCTTTAGAGATCTGGTGACCAACTGCTGCAATCAGAGGCCCAATCGGAACACGGATGTTTGTTACACCCTCACACACAGGATGGAGGGTTTGCCAGCTTGGCAGCGCTATGATGTAGGTGAGTCAGGTATTATGATGGCTAAAGCTCAGAAATGAAGATGCCTTCCTGAAGTCAAGGGCTGGGTCTAAAACTCTAGTGTTTAAGCTACAGTCTGGGGACTTATTCCAATATGTGAGCCACACATGCGCCAGCCAGGAATAAAGAGGCTTATCGCCAAGACAGGCTTCCCAGGTCTACTTCCTCCTGTCTTCAGTATACTGTTGGAACACAGAAAATAAGACATCTTGCAGAGATGCAATCGACAAGTAGGAGCCATACAGACCTTCAGAATCAAGCTTTTGGGACCACTAATACACCTGAGTTTCTCAATTCTAAAACCCAACTAACTGTAACCTCTACCATCAATTTGATTAAAAAAAAAAAACAACAAAACATGGAATTTACAGATGAACTATGTAAACCAATTAGATGTCAAAATATGATTAAATAGCCCTTACAGGGCGTCCAACTTTTGGGTGTCTCTGGGCCACACTGGAAGAACAGTTGTCTTGGGCCACATATTAGATATATTGTGACACGTAATCACAAAAAAATTTCATAATGTTTTAAATAAATTTACAATTTTGTGATAGGCCACATTCATAGCCATCCTGAGCTGCATGTGGCCCACATGCAGCAGGCTGGACACCCTGCAAGAAAACAGAGCAGCAATTAAGTGTAAAAGATAAATTATAGCCCTGGCTGCTGTGGCTCAGTAGACTGAGCACTGGCCAGCGAACCAAAGGGTTGCTGGGTAGACTCCCGTCAGAGCACAGGCCTGGGTTGCAGGCCAGGTCCCCAGCTGGGGGCGTGCGAGAAGCAACAGATCTATGTTTCCCGTTCTTTCTCACCGTCTTCCCCTCTCTCTAAAAATAAATGAATAAAATTGTTTGAAGATAAACTATAATACAGGACTGGAAATGACCGCAGAGATTAATATTTAATCATTTTACAGACAAAGAAACTGAGGCTTGGCCCCATCAGTGCCTTCGGGAAGTGGCGACAGAGCAAACTGGAACACAGGTAGGTTCTTCCTCCAGCTGCCCTTCAACCAACCCCAGAATTCCATGCAGACAGAGCAGCCGTGACCACACGCAACCCCAGAATACTGTGTGTTTAAGCGCTCCTCACACACGTACCAGCCAGCCCTAAATCTGGCTGGCGGACGCAGGTGCCAGAGGCAGTGAGTGACCAAACTGGTCCACAGTCCTAGGAGCCCTTTAGCACGATGAAAGGAAAATTAGGACGCAAACGTAATTTAGAGCATCAATAATTATGGAAATCAGTGACTTTTTTCCCTTTGTGCAAATGGTCTCTGGTTCTATCACCAACTATGTAAAGACAATACACCTACTCTAACTACCTCTGAGCAACATAAGGATCAAAAGCTAATGCTGGACATTAATGTGAATTACAAAAACGAGGTGATGATTCTTTCCTGTACAGATGGAGTCTCTCTATGGCACACCTTTAAAACAGTAAAACCCTGGAATGCATTTAACATAAGACGTGCATGACTGAACTCTGGGGACATGTCCACTGAACAAAACAAGGTATGTCCGAAAGTGAAACCCACGGAGAAGGATTTCGGAGAATGGAAAGTAAAGCCCATAAAATAATGAAAGTATGAAATAATGGAGTGTATGCGATTTATCTGAAAGGACCTGCTCTCGTGAGCCACGGGCCGGGTGGGGCATTCCTGGGGACAGGGAGCTGGTCAGGCGCTACACACACAGATCAATGTTCCTGCGACACCCCCCGGCCGTCACTCAATGACAGGGGAAAACTTGCGAACCAACATCCCCCACCCACAACACTCGACGCTCAAAGATGTGCAAAGAGCCTGCTACCACTTCCTTCACAGGGTGTCGGCTGCGCGCCCCAGCCCACCCACCTCCCGCAGACTGCCCACAGGCACTTGGTTCCGGAACGGAGAGTTCAGGGCAGACACAGCTCAGTGGGCCCCAGAAGACAGGCGAAAACACAGGCAAGAGAGCACTTGGAAATGGCTCTGAAAGAGAGTTCACTTTCAAAGTTTATGGGTAACAAAAACAGCCTCACTACACTCCCTTCACAAAGAGTAATGTCCGCAATATTCATTTCACTGTCAAATAAGTTTTGCTAATGACAACGTCAATAACATTAGAATGGACATTTTGAAAAACTAAATACAAACTACTAAAGTTGGAAACTTGGAGATTAATAAATTTAACACTTTCCTCTTCCGTACCTGACCCTGAACGGAGATAAATGGTAACAAAGTCATGAGACAGCTGAAGGGCTGGCCGAGTAAACAGCCAAATGTAATGCAATTAATCGCTGCTCAGGGGACAGCGAGGGCCGCTGGCCCGCACCTTTGTGCGCAGAGAGGGGCCCCCGGCGGGCGGCACCGTCGCTGCCCGGCCTTCCGGGAGGAGGAGCGGGAGGAGGAGCGGGAGGGGGCGGAGGGGCAGGGGTGCGCGCAGGGGGCGACCCAGCAGCCCCAGGCACGCAACACCGGCCACCGGCCGGGCGAGCGCTTGGGAAAGGGAGAGCAGAAGGTCCAAGGGTTAGAGATTTTTAAAAGCTGAAAATTCAAAAACTGAAAAATGGGCCTGAGTTCCCACGCACGCTGCGGTCAGAAGCCGTCCTGGACGTTTCTCCCGGAGCACCGATAAGGAGCCCCCACCTTGACCGGGCCACACCTAGAGTTCAAGTGACTAACCTTGGCTGCAAAGTCTCTTTGTATCTACCGCGGATACAAGTAACTCTTTACTACACTTGTCCACGTGTTCAATTGCCCGTGGTTACTGCAGGCAAACATGGTTTCCTCTCCCTCTCCAAAATGTGTATGCTCTTACTACTCATCCTCCAGAACTACAGGCGTGTTCTCGGCATTAAACACTAAGGGGAAAACTTCGAGCGGGCACCTGTCCCCTCTGACGCCCCTGCACAGCAGGCCCCAGAGCCACACGGCCGCGCTTCCCTGCACTTGCACCGGGACAGCTCAGGTCTCAGGAGGCCCCGGTGAAAAATCACGCCCACGACCAACCCGTCCGTCGGCCCACGAGTCTAGGTCCACCCCCCCCCCCACACACAGTGAGTTTCATTTGGCGAGCTCTTAAAAATTAACTCCAAGATTGCACTTTCACCCCCGCGGCCCCCACTCAGGGGGTGGGAAGCGAGAGCTCCAGAACCGGGTCAAACGCCCGAGGAGAGCGAGCGAGCCTGTCCGGTCCAGGCGCCTCTGTGCCATTCCAACAAGTTGGGTCGCACTGTCATCTCGGCAGCGCGTCTCCCCCCACAGGTGGGAGTGACGCGGGCACACAGCAGCATCCCGGGTCTGTGCAAGGACAGTCCCTCCGAGGGAGCCAGGCGTCTTCTCGGGACCGGGGCGCCCGCAGCGCAGAGGCAGCCGGAGCCGCTGTCACCCGAGGGGCGGAGAGGGTGGGGGACCGGCCCGCGAGCAGAGCCGAGAGGAGGCTCGAGCCCAAACAAAAACAACCCCGAGCTGAGCGCGGCTGAGGGAGCAGATTGGGCGAGACCGTTCACGGCTGCCCATTGGAGAAGAGGGAAAACAGAGTCCCCCAATCGCGAGCGGCGGGGCTGCTCCCCTCGTGCGGCCGCGGCCCGGCCCCGCGCCGCCCGGTGGCCGCTACCGCTCCCTTCCGGCGGCGGCGCCTACTGCAGGCCCCGCGCCCCCGCCGCCGCCGCCGCCGCCGCCGCGCCCCCGGCCCCCGCCCGGCCCGGCGCCCCCGCGCCCGCCCCCAGCCCGCCGCCGCCCGCCGCTCCCCGCACCGGCGCCGCCACCCCGCTCACCGCCGGGCACTGCCCGCTCCTCAGGGCGCGTCGAGGCCCCTGGCCCGGCCACTGCGCTGGGGCGTCCGCGCTGCCGGACGACACTTCCCGTCCCACAAAAAAATTAATCACCAAAAAATAATTCCAGAGAAAAATGGAGAGTAAAATCCAAGATGGCGGCACACGCCGAAGCACCGCCCGCTCCATCCGCTGTCGGGAAATGAGTCCCAGCCGCGGCCGGAGCCCCCCGCCTCCATCGCGCCGCGCCCCCGCGCCCCCGCGTCCCCCGCGCCCCGGGCCTCACCTCGCCTCACGCGCGGCCGCGGGGTCCCAGAGGCAGCCGCCAGCTTCGAGGCTTGCGTCCTGGGTTCTGCCGCCGCGCTGCCGCCTCCCGTGCCCGGGCGCCCTCACCTCATAGCCCCAGAGCCTGGTCGCCCGCGCTGCAACCGCGTCGCCGCCCCCGGTGAGCTGCCCGGACGCCGCCCGGGAACGGTGGAAAGACACGAAAAGGAGTGCCCTCGGCCGGGCGGAGGGACACCACGTCGGCTCGCGTGGCCTAGTCACCTCTGTTGCTTTTACGGGACTCTGCGGGGGGGAGGCGGAGAAACCCGAGAAAGAAATGAGTCCGCCGCCGGGTGCTCCTGCGGCGGAGGAACAAACAGCGAATTTTGAGGGAGCGAGCCGAGTCTTTGCTGCACTTCTCTCGCGGCGGAGGGATCCGCGCTGAGTAGTCGGCACGGATCCCTCCGCCCCTCACTGCCCTTTAAATTGCGGCTGGAGGCGGTGTCGCCGCACGCCCCTTGGGCGCCTCCTCCGCGTGGGGCGTCCGTGCGTGGCCACCGCTCTAGACCCTCCGTGCAGCTGCACCCACCGGGGGCGGCTGCCGAGCTGGGATTCGGGGCAGACCTGGGGGACGGCAGGCTCTTCGGCAACTGCGCTTCCCGGTTGCACCGAGGGGAGGTGGCCCCACGGAGGCGAGCTTCTTTGTTGTGGAAATGGGTGTCGTTAGAAGCAGACACACCTTAAAGACCATGTGGGCAGCCTCAGCATTCCACCTCGTACCGTGGGAGGGAGAGAGCGTGCATTCACCCGGCCGCAGGCTCCCTAGTGTCAACAGGCCATTTCTTAGGCGCCTACTGTGTGCCGAACCTCCCTTGAAACGGTGGTATTGCCACTTCCCTCCCAGTTGGGCAGTACCAGCGCGTAACGTGCAGCCCCCTCGACGTGCCTGAGCCGGTCGGGAAGAGGCCGAGTGGCTTCCACGCTCCAGGGGCTGCGCCGCGGCGACCGCGCGGAGCCCTGCCCTGTCGTCTGGTGACAATGACTGCAAAGTAACCACGAGAGCAACACGGACGCGGCCGCCACTGGCTTTGGTGCCTTATCCCGTTCACTCCTTGAAACAGTCCCCAGGAGGTGGTTCCTGGTTTACACGCAGGGAAACTGAGGCGCAGAGAGGTTGGCCGGCTCTCAGCCCGTCGGGACTGCAGCCACAACCTTACCCGGTGCCGCGGTGGAAAGCGCAGACGTCACGGAGAATTCGGGGCGGCCGCGGGCTGGCCGACCCGCAGGTGTCCCGCAGGAAGCAGAGACCTGAGGGGGACTGGAGGGCGTTAGGGGGCGCAGGGCCAGCGGGAGCCGAGGCCCTGGGAGGAGAGAGAGGCCGCGTCTTCCAGACCCGAGGGAAGCCCAAGGGGGGCCCTGCAGAGAGGAGGCGGGCCTTGGTCTCCCCTCCGTCCCCAGGGGGTGGCGCAGAGCAGACGCCCCACGGCCGGCTAGTCACTGGAGAGTGCGGATGACCACGAGAACTGCGACCCAGCTACCACCAACACAGGCGCTCGTCTCAGTCCCCCTCCTCCGTGACCTTGGGGGGTAGACATGATGCTCGTGGCCCTTCCCCAGATGGGAAATCCAGGCGCGGGGATTCGCCGCAGGTGTGTGTCTAACAGACGCAGAAGCTGGTCTTGACCTTCAAAACCACAGCTCCTCCCGTCCAGGCTCCCGCGCTCTGCTCCGGAGGCTGCCTTGGGCGGTGGGGGTGGGGGTGGGGATCGGGGGACAGAACCCCACCTCCCTCGGGTAAAGCCCACCTAGGTCGTCACTCGGCGCTTCCTGCTCTTTCACTCCACAGGCCTCAGGTACCCCTGTGACACCAGAATTCGCCTTGTCACCTTCCTCTTTGCAAACAATTGTTTTGGTTTTATTAGTTTCTGATATATCACTAAATTTTCTTTCCAATGTTTTCATAGTGCCTGGCCCCAAATACTCAAATTGCGTCTCACTGAGACTGCCTCTGCCACCCCCTGGGATGCCCACGGGAGGCCTGTACGCCTTGGTGCCCAGGCCCCGCGTCCCACCGCGCCTGGGCAGCTCTTCACAGCCCCCGACGCCAGTTTCCTCCACACTCCAAGCTTTCCAGAATCCACTCCAGCACAGGGGCGTGCTCCATGCACCCCTGGGGCCAGCACCCACACCCCAGCCCTTAAAAGCCCCAGACTCCCAAGATGCTGGCAACTCCATTTAGTCACAGCCCAGCGGCAGGCCAAGTATTCTGGGCAGCGACTTGCAAGGGAGCAGGCCGGGCCCATGGCCTGGCAGGGGACAGTGAGCAAACCCAGGCAGAGAGCTTCCTTAAAGTCTCCCTGGCTGTGGGTCTGCCCCTCCCCCAGACCCCCTGCATTGCCAGCTGCCCTTCCAGCCTCACTGAGTGGCCCAGGGCAGGCAGAGATGAGTTGGGGCTGGAATTTGATGGAGCCATGCTGAAGGCTTGGTGCCTTTGGGGGTCCCCACCCAGGGAGGCCAGGGCTGAGCTGGTCAGAGGGCACACAGACAGGAGTGGCCCTCGAGGGGAGGGGGAGACTACAAATTGGACTTTTCCACCGTGAGTGTGGCCAGCTGGAGGCCTCCTCCTGCCATCTGGCTGAGGAAGGGGGATGGGAGACAGGAAGTAGTGTGGCCAGGCACCTGCCCAGCCCCCACACGGCAGGAGCCCTTGGCATTCACGCTGTGAAGCCTCTGGATGCCCCAAAGTGGAAGTGCTAAGCCGCAGGGGCTGTGGGGCCCCCACCACGCCTGGACAGACGGAAAGATATTAGCAACTCCAAAGAAAGACCTAGTCAGCGGAAGGGCCTGGCCAGCCCCGGAAGCATCAGGAGTGCCAGCCCAGCCCAGAACTGACCTGGAAGCGACGCCCTTGCCAGGGCACTGGCTGAGGCCATGGAGCCCAGTCCAGTCACCCGCAGGGCCTGGGGACACTCCAGAGACCCAGCCTGGTCTCACCAACCATGCATCACTATCCAACTTCCCGTCTGCAAATGCCAGGTTCGCCCAGCGACCAGCTGGCAGGGATTTGCTTGCTGGAATCCTGGGCCCACAGGGAGGGCCCACAGGTCATGCTGACCACAGAATCCCGGGCAGGGTGGTGAGTGGTTTCTCACCGTAAAGCGATGTGTCGGCTCTTGGACTCTGCGCAGGAGTCTCGCCCTGTGCCCCACCCCTGCCCAGGGGCAGGGCTGTTCTGAGAAGAGCAGGTGTCTGGACTGGGAGGCTGGTGGGGAAACGGCAGGGGACACACCCAGGACCCCGCGCTCTGGTGGCCCGTCCGGTGTCTGCTGGCGTTCTTGTCACCTGCCTGAGCGCTAACAGCCCGCCTGCGTCATCCTTGCCTTCCACCCGCCCCTCCGCTGCCCACCTCTCTCTTGATAGCTGAGGAAACTGAGCCTTCACAAGGCCAGTGACCTGCCCATGGCCCCGACAGTGCAAGACTCTACGGCAGCTGTAAACAGGCTCAGCACAAGGTTCGAATCCCAGCTCTGCCACTGACCAGCCATGTCCTTTTGGGCAGATGCGGTAGCCTGTCTACACCCAGTCTTCTCAAGTGTGAGCAGGTGCCAGCCGTCGGGCCTGCTGAGGTCACCTCATGCACAGCTCTACAGTTGTTTAGGTGCTCACGGTACCCAGATTCCTGCCTCCAGCCTGGGCCTCCCCTCTGCCACCAGCACTTGGGGATTGAATGGGCATTTCAAACACAGAGCGGATGAAATTCACCACACACGCGCACGTGCACCCACGTGCAAACTGCCACCTCTCAGAGATGTGCTCCCCGTTGCCCAGGTCCGGCGCCTACCTCCCGCTCTCCCCTAACTGCCGCCATCTTCTTCTCTCCTCGGAACACACGCGTGTCGAGCATCCTGTACATTTTCTTTATTCATCGCTTCTACGAGCCATCTCTGCCTTCCAGGCCGTCAGCTCGTTGAAGGCAAGGGCTCTGCTTGCCTTGTTGGAGGCTGTATCTCGGCGTCCGGAGCAGCGCGTGGGAGGCTGGTGCTGAGGCTCAGTCCCCGAAGGACGAAGGAGGACGCCCACCCGGCAGGGCAGCTGCAGGGATCTAAGGAGGCGGAGGCGGGTCTCTAACCGCGGTCCTGGCTCCTGGCTCAAGCTTCCTCCCTTGAGGAGGCTTGTCCATCGCCCAGAACACCAAGTGCACAGACTCTTCCCTGCCTTCCAAGATCAAGGGGGCCTTTGGGATTCGGGTCCACCTGGGTCATCAGACGGCCCCTGGTGCAGCCCCGCGTCCCTGAGGGATGGGACCTTTGGGGTTCTCGACACATACCCTCTTTAATCTTCCCACCAGCACCAAAAAGAGGCCCAGCCTTACACACCCTGTCCTCACAGGTGCCTAGAAGTCAACACAGAAAAGACCAGTGGCAGCTGAAAAAGTGGTTTCCTCAAGCGCAGGGAAAACTTAATCTCGCTGCTCTTTTTATAAAAAGATATTATTTATTTATTTATTCTTAGAGAGAGGGGACCAGAGGGAGAACGAGAGGGAGAAAAACATCGATGTGAGAGAGAAACATTGATCCGTTGCCTCTCACGCCCCCAATCAGGGATGGAACCCACCACCCAGGCATGTGCCCTGACTGTGGGAATCAGACCTGTGACCTTTTGGCTTCTGGGACGACACGCCACCCACTGAGCCACACCAGCGGGGGTAATCTCACTGTGTTTTCATAATTTCCAACTTCTCAGAAGGTTCCAGTATGACACAGAACCCCTTTCCTTGACCATCTGACTGTGTGTCGCCACGCAGGCGCTCCATGGCTTCTGAGTGCGTTAGGGTGGTTTCCTTCCACCTGCGCTGCCCCCCGTAGAACCAGACGACAAGGGCGGGAACCACGAAACTAACACTCCCAGCTCGCTGCCGTGGCATCTTCAGGCCGCACCCGAGTTTTCCCACTGACCGTCACGATGTCCTTTACAGCTTCGGGGGGCTCATCCTGCGTGCTGGGCACCCCGCCTCCTCACTGTGAAGCAGTCCCCTCTTTCCTGGGCTTGCGTGACCTTGCACCCCCAAAGCTTACAGGCCCATTATCCTCTGGTGTGTCCTTCAGTTGAGGTTTTCTTGGTGGCTCCTCATGATTAGGTTAAGGTCAAGCATCTTTGGCAAGAACGTCACAGAAGTGAGTCTGTGTTCTTCTCATCACACGCTATCGGGAGGTGAAGGATTCAATGACCCGAAGGGACGATGTTCCCTTGGGTCGCTTGTTGAAGGGACTTTGAGAGGATGTAAAGGTCTCACTCCTCAACATACTTGCAACATATTAATAGATTTATACCTGTATGGACTTACAGGTTTTGGTTATCATCTGTTCCCGTCTCCCCCTCCCCCGCTCCT